>JAOTQR010092510.1:0-32119 GCA_025774065.1 Solanum ossicruentum | reverse complement strand
TAAGCAAGTAGGTGACTCACCTACTAGATTATTAAGTCATACAAGCACCTCAATTCTTTTACTTTGTTTAGGGCTTTGATCTCCTCAATTTAACACAAAACATGTATACACTTGACCCACTTAAGCGTTAGACGCACATATCGCCCATTAACACAAGATTCAAGAACTTTTAAGAATTGGCGCTAATTTGACCAAACCATATCATTTTTCATTTACATAGCATTAATACATCTAAAATGTGGGGTGTTACATCCTCCCATCCTTAGGAATATTCGTCCTCAAATGTTAGCACAATTGGATAGCTTAACCAAGTTAAAACCTTTATTTAAACAAACTTTTGACAATACACTAAGTATTAAACCATATGTATCTATTAGTGCCCAAATTCTGCATGTTGGACTTCCTGTTTAGCTTCAAATAAGTAAGGATATTTTGATTTCATCGCATCCTTGGCCTCCCATGTTATTTCTTCTACTTGTTGGTTTCTCCAAAGTACCTTCACTGAAGCTATGTCTTTATTCCTTAGCTTCTTAACTTGACGATCCAGAATAGCAACAGGTACCTCTTCATACGTGAGATCTTCTGCAACCTACATATCCTCAATAGGAGTGATACGGGATAGGTCACCTATGCATTTTCGAAGCATTGAGACATTGAAAACAGGATGAACCATTGAAAACTCTTGGGGTAGCTCTTGTTCATATGCAACCTGCCTGAACTTCTTAATAATTTTATATGGGTCGATGTAACGTGGGTTTAGTTTTCCTTTCTTACCAAATCTCATAACCCTTTTCATTGGAGACAACTTTAAAAATACCCAATCCCCTCATAAGAATTCCAATCCCCTTCTTCTAGCATCCGCATATGATTTGTGACGACTTTGGGCTATTTCTAGTCGCTGCTATATTTCCTTAACTTTTTCTATGGCTTGTTGTACTAGATCTGGCCCAGGCAAGGTGGTTTCACCCACTTCAAACAATCAAATTGGCGATCTACACTTCTTTCCATACAAAGCTTCATAAGGTGCCATCCATATACTTGAGTGGTAGCTATTACTATAGGCAATTCAATAAGTCGAAAATGGTCCACCCAACTGCCTTTAAAGTCCAATGCAGGAGCTCAAACCATATCTTCAAGTGTCTGAATGTTGTACTCAAATTTACTTGTGTCCCTAAACTCCTTTGGAAGGACTTCCAAAGCCTCGCAGTGAATTGAGTTCCTCGGTCAGATATAATGGAGACTGAGACTCCATGTAGCTTGACTATCTCTTTGAGGTATAGCTTGGCATACTCTTCAGCAGTACGAGGGTGGAATATTGTACTCAAATTTACTTGTGTCCCTAAACTCCTTTGGAAGGACTTCTAAAGCCTCGCAGTGAATTGAGTTCCTCGATCAGATATAATGGAGATTGAGACTCCATGTAGCCTGACTATCTCTTTGAGGTATAGCTTGGCATTCTCTTCAGCTATATAATCACTCCTGACAGGTAAGAAGTATACTGACTTTGTGAGTTTATCAACTATTACCCATATGGAGTCAAACTTCTGAAATGACCAATGCAAATTGGTAACAAAATCAATATTGACCATATCCCACTTCCATGTTGGAAGCTTTATACACTGCACATAACCTCTTGGCTTTTGGTGTTCTACCTTCACTTGTTGGCAATTTGGACATTGAGCCACAAATTCTGCAAGGTCAGTTTTCATGCCTCCCCACCAAAACATTCCCTTCAGGTCATGGTACATCTTAGTCTATCCTGGATGAATGGAATATCGGGAATTATGGGATTCTTCCATTATCCTCTTTCTTAATCCATTAATATCAGGAACACATAATCTATTTTGGTGGTAAAGTACTCCATTTTGTGTAAGTTCAAAGCCCTCTTCATACCCTGATTCACCTTTTCCTTAAGTCGTCGTAAAATAGGATCCTCAAATTGTTTTGCTTTCACCTCCGTTACTAATGAAGACGCTGCTGCATTATGTATAATAACCCCTTCCTTTGGAGTTTCAAGAAGGAGAACTCCCAAACTAGCTAGTTGTCATAGATCCTTAGCTACGCCTTGACTTACCATGGCCTGGTCACCAGTATGCATAGTTGCCTTACGACTCAGAGCATCGGCTACCACATTTGCCTTCCTCGTATGGTATAGTATATCAACATCGTAATCCTTTATTAGCTCCAGTCATCTCCATTGTCTTAAGTTTAGGTATTTCTACTATTGCAGGCTCATGTGATTAGTATATATGTCAACGTGAACCCCATACAATTAGTGGCACCATATTTTCAAAGAAAATATAATCGCTGCTAGATCAAGATCGTGAGTTGGGTAAGTTTTCTCATGTGGTTGTAATTGTCTAGATGCATAAGCAATTACCCTACCATGTCGTGTCAGTACACACCCTAAGCCAACTCCTGAAGCATCAAAATACACTGTATACCCCTGAGATCCTTCTGGAAGTACTAGCACAGGTGCAAAAATTAGCTTATTTTTCAGTTCCTGGAAGCTCATTTCACATGCATCATTCCATTGGAACATGGTTATCTTATGTGTCAATTTTGTTAGGGGTGCAAAAATAGAAGAAAAACCTTCAATAAACCTCCTGTAATAACCTATCAAACCTAGGAAGCTTCGAACTTCTGTGGTTGTCGTTGGTCTTGGCCAATCTCTCACAGCTTCTATCTTTTGTGAATCAACCCTTATTCCTTCCTCAGATACATTTTGACCCAAATATCTGATTTTAGCCAAAATTCATATTTAGAAAACTTCGCATACAACTGTCGATCACGAAGAACCTGTAACACTTATCGTAAATGCTTTACATGGTCCTCTTCGAATCTTGAGTATACCAAAATGTCATCTATAAATACTATCACAAACACATCCAAGAATGGCTTGAATACCCTGTTCATCAAATCCATAAAAACTGCTGGTACATTCGTTAGCCCAAATGACATAACAAGAAATTTAAAGTGACCATAGCATGTTCTAAAAGCAGACTTAGGTATATCTTCCTCCTTCACCCTCACTTGGTGATATCCCGATCTCAAATTAATTTTTGAAAAGCATTTGGCACCCTGTAACTGATCAAATAAGTCATCAATACCGGGGAGGGTGTATTTATTCTTAATTTTGACCCTATTCAATTGTCGATAGTCGATACACATTCTCAAGATGCCATCTTTTTTGCGTACAAATAACACTGGTGCACCCCAGGAGGACACACTCGGTCTTATAAAACCCTTCTCCAATAGATCTTTTAGCTGCTCTTTTAATTTACATAATTCTGTCAGGGCCATTCTATATGGAGGGATAGAAATACGTTTAGTGCCTGGAAGTAAGTCAATACCAAAATCTACCTCTCGTTCTGGAGGTAATCCTAGAAGTTCTTCAGGGAACACATCAACAAATTTATTTACTACTGGAACGGATTGAAGAGTTGGTGATTCTGCCTCCATATCCCTTACTCTAACCAAATGACATATATACCCCTTAGATACCATTTTTTGGCTTTAAAATAAGAGATAAAATTCCCCTTTGGTTCCCTAACATTGGCTTCCATTCAAGAACTGCCTCATTTGGAAAGTGGAAGTACACTCTCTTAGTTCGGCATTCCACGGTAGCATAGCAAGAAGCTAACTAATCCATACCCATTATAACATCAAATTCCACCATCTCTAGCTCAATAAGGTCAGTCAATGTGTCACGGTCACAAACAGTTACTACACAGTGATAATAAACCCTTCTAGTCATCATAAATTCATCGGTTGGTATAGACACTTCAAATGGTTTATTCAATAATTTCGGTGTTCCTTTAAGCTTCCCAACAACTAGTAGGGTAATGTGTGATAATGTAGAACCAGGGTCAACTAATGCATATACATTATGTGAAAATATGGACAATGTACCTGTGACTACATCAGGTGAAACTTTCAAATTTTGTCGACTTCCCAGAGCATAGGTGCAATTCCGGACTCCGCTAGAGCTAGTTGTTCCTCTAACACCTCTACCACGCCCATAGGTTCTTGTATACCCCTTCCTAATAGAGGAATTGACGATGATGATGTAACAGCTAAACTAGTAAATTGTGCTCTATCACCCATACGCCTCTTTGGGCAATCCTTTATTATGTGCCCTAGCATACCACACCAATAACAAACATCTGTCCCAACATGACATATACCCGAATGACTCCTTCCACACTGGTTACAAGGTTTCCTAGGAGTCATTTGCTAGCCTACTAAATATCCCACTATTCGGGAACCTTTCCCTTCACTTCTAGGACCAAATTGATTTCTCCTAGACCTCTAAAGTTGTGGTGGAGAACTGGCTGCAGAGTAGGAGGATGTTGGCCTAGGCAGTCTATTAGAAAATCGAGGCCTAAGCTCACCTTGGGAAGGTGTAAACTACCCTGTAGATCTGGTCTTTTTGGCCTACCCCTTTCCAACTCTTGTGTCCTTCTTCTCTACCTCTGATCCTCTAACTTCTATGCAAAAGCTTGCATGCTCGCTATGTCCATGTCCTTATTCAATGAAGCAATGGTACAGTCTCCGACTAGATACATATCCAATCTAGCCACATATCAATGAACTCTATCTGCCATAATAGCAACTACATTAGGAGCATACCTGGATAGGTAATTAAATTGAAGGATACACTCCCTCAAGCTCATATTCCCCCGGTGGAGACTCAAAAACTAATCTGTACGGGCCTCTTGGATCTCTAATGGCAAGTAATGGTCAAGAAAGGCCTCTTTAAACTCCTTCCAAGTGGTTGGGGGAGCATCTATATCTTTGGATTTCTTCCAAGCTTCATACCATAATATAGCCACACCCTTCAACCTATATGTCTCTAACTCGACAGCTTCTGTACCACTCACATGCATAACATCTAAAGTGTGTTGAATCTGATCAATAAAGTCTTGAGGATCTTCATTAGGATCAGACCCAGAGAAGGCTGGACGGTCCAAATTAAGGAATTCACGTATCCTCGTGCCACCTGCCCTATTTGCACCACCTGCACCTATAACTGGACCTTCTTGTATTTGGCCTTGGCCAGCAACTATGAGAGTCAATAGTTGGACTACATTCCTCAGATCCTGCACTGTAGCATCGATAGGTGGTTCTAGTAGAATTTCACTACTTCCGGGTTCATCAAGAGATAGAGGGGTTAGAGATGTCTGTAATAAAGACTCATTTTGAGCTTCATTTCATTATCTCATATGACTGGGTGTACCAGCCACCATTTCTACTGCCTTGCCTTTACCTTTGTTCTTCCTGGTTTCTGGCACACTTGCTCGTTGTACAAAATAATTTCAGGAGTTAGACACAATCCGCCTGTTACACTTAGCTCTATGACATGATCTAAAGAATGAAAAGAAAGTAACAAATGGTAAATGCCACGTAGGCTCCTGCTTATAAATATGGTGCACAACACATCAATAAACAAGACTCTGCATAGACACGGCTTTGTAGACTCCCTAGGATGACCCACTCTGATACACTTCTGTCACGCCCCGAGTCCCATTAGGGCGGACCAGCACCCATTGCCGATAAGGCTCGGGAGAACCAACCTATACCTATGCACTTTTTAGACATATTATAAGGGATTTCTATCTTCATTGTGCCTTTAATAAAGTAAACGGTAATAGCAAGCCAAAAGAAAATGTATATGGCTAGGCCATTGGGGCCACTGTGTCTAAGGCACGAGACATGACCGTACTTTTAATTTATATAGTCTACAAAGCATCTAAATAGGAAAGTCCCCACCTTGATTAACTGTACAATACAAACATATAAGCTCTAGACACACACATAATTCATGTCCTAGTTGGTCTTACATACCTAGAAATTTTGAGTCATGGAATGGCTTAGAAGAACTCACAAGATCCTCTTCAAACCCTAGCTTTTTCTCCCTTGAAATCTTGCCCTAAGTTGGAGAAGGTATTTTAGCATAAAAAAGTTGAATGGTTATGCTTTGGGACTTGTTTAGATATAAAAACATCAAGTTAAGGCTTTGAAATGGTGAAAAAAGATCAAAATAATCCTTCTTAAAAATGCTGTCAAAGTGGTCCACGGGCCAACCTACGGTCCGCAGAAACTTCCATGGCCCGTAGGAACCAATCCATAATTTTTTTGACAAATTTTGGGGTCTCTAGATCAATTCTACGAGCCCAATCTAAGGCCGGTAGAAGCATCTACGACCCGTAGTTGGGTCTGTCAAGTCTAGGACTAAAATTGACTTTCTAAAGTTTTTTGATGAGTTAACAGTACGGGCTGTCAATCAAACTACATTTTGTAAGTTAGTTGGTAGGTCAACTCTGCTCTGGCAGTCTATAGTTAAATGGTCATAACGTTTGACTCCGGACTCCAAATAAGGTGAAATCAGTGGCGTTGGAACGCTAATTCAAACATCTTTCATCATTTGGTAGGTCATAGGCCACCTAATTTTTTGTGTGATAAAAGTTATGATCATTTAAAGTTGACCCTTGTATAATCTAACACAAGAAATTCAATTGATAGGAAAGTTTTGAACTCAACTAAGTATTAGAGGTTTCTTATAACCCTAATCCACTTCTCACATATAAGAATGAGTCTTGAAACATAGGTACATGTAAGAATAGAGTTATGGAGTGTCACAGGTAGATAGTTACCCTAGGAGGAATAATGATACTTTTAGCAAGTGATGATTGTGCATATATTATTTAATTAGAAACAGTACCAAATTAGTGGCTCGTTTGTAAATTTCTTATGCAGTAAGGGACAAAAGCTTTTGGCTTCTTTATCTATAATTATTCCTACTATTGAGCCACATTTATCTTTGAGATGAAGCACAAATTTGCACCTATAATATTATATGTTTAAATCAAAATGATTAGTTGTTTAGAGTAAGGAGAATTTTATAGAGTTAGTGTAAATATAAGAACGGATGGAGATTATAAAAAGTACTTGGGTATCAGCATATTTTTTGTCGCAATCCTTACGACAAATTCGCTTACGGTTGGGCAGTACGTCTTACATAAAATGTTGTCAGATCAACGGAGAAGGTTATTTTTTCTTCAATAAGAAAATGTTTGGCCTTGTGTTAGAAAGAAAGTTAGGTTCAAGAAACACAGAAAAATACTGAGAATATATTGATAAGTAATATGGTACCATTCATGTAGTTGCTAACATTGTGGATAAGGTGGATCAATTTGAATTGTTGTGTTACGTATAGGATGAATAAAGTGGTACTATAATACTTTCGTGAAAATTGTACAGACTAAGTTTGATAGGTAGATGCACGAAATTCAAGAAGTTTCAGTTTGTATTTCTGCCAAAAAATATAATAGTTGAGCATTTATTGGGTCATGGATGAAGAGTAAGTATAAGTGTTACTGACTTAATAACATTTTATAGCTAGCTCCTCAAGAATATTGTCTTTATGTTATTCGTTACATTCTTCTGTAGATTAAGAAGCAATATGCCAAATAGGTGTTGTATGATTGAACAAACTAATTAAAAGTCTTGTTAAATTTATTGTTGCTTTTTTAACGAAGAAACTAAGAAAATAACTGAGCAAATACTTTGAGAAAAAGATATTGCAGTGTTGTGAAAGAGAATTATTTTATTAATAATTCATAGACATACATTTATAGCTATAAATTCTAACAAAAAAATAAAACAATATGCAAACTAATCTTATCAATAAAATTAAAATAAAAAATAGAAATGAAATTAATCCCTAAATTCAAGCCACACAGGACACTAATAAAATAATTTTAAAAACCTAAAACTTAACTACTCATAAATTGAATTTTTGTAAAAGAAATTTTTTACAAAAAAATGTAGCTAGTTATTTTATTTTTACAATATCTTGAGACATATCTTTAACACTCCTCCTTAGATCAGGATGTTGATTGCAGTTTCATCTGAAATTAACCTCATGAATAAATTTGTTAATTCATCTTTTGTCTTACGAGGCTTGTCCACATCTTCTGTTGGATCAAATAAGAAGTTTTTACTTTTCATTTCAACTTGTAAAATTTCTGCTTATTGGAATCAAAGATTCGACAATATTTGTCTCCAAATAATTTTTAAAAAATTATTTTCCATTAGTTGGCCAGTACTCAATAAACTTTTATCTATATCCGGAGGATATCTGAAATTATTTTTGTACCTGAACTTGATTTGATTGCAGTAGACTCTTTTCCTTTTGCAGGAATATATCACAAAATTTATAATTCTGACTTTCTTATTTTCCACAGGTGTAACTCTTGAAACAGATTTCTGTCATATGTTATGTGATTTGTACAACCACTGTTAATCATCCAAAATCAGATTTTTTGATTGCATATTAGGTTGCCATAAATAAGTGGTCTTCTTCTTCGGTGGTGACTTGGGCAACTGTTTCATCTTTTTGAAATTTGCTTTTGCAAATCGCAACTTCATGACCAAATTGTTGCAGAGCTTGCATTGTGCATTTGATCTCTTCCGATATTTATATGTAGGATGTCCACTTTTCCCGCAATGCTGACAAGGTGGGTAATTCTTCAAGAATTTACCCTTGCTTTGAGTTTTGTGACTAGCTACTAATGCTCCTTCAACCATGTCATCTTGCTTCATAAGTCTCATTTGCTCTTGTACCTGCAATGTATTTAATAATTCTGCCAAGACAATCTTGGAAAAATCTTTTGTATTTTCCAAGGTAGTTATAGATTCTTCGTATCTTCCAGGCACAATAATAAAAAAAGTTCAACAATTCTTGAATCTTATAAATTTAGTGCCAAAAAATCTGACCTTGTTAACAATGCCCAGAAGTCGGTCTGGGTACTCTTTGATAGTCTCAGTTTCTTCATTTTTTGCAACTCAAATTTCCTTACTAAATTCAACACTTTCATTTCCCGTATTTTTGCATCTCTTGTGTATTCTTCCTTCAAATAATCCCAAACTTCTTTTGCTAATTTTAGAGTCATAACTCTCGTGAAAATTATTGCAGACACACCAGCAAATATGGTTTCTTTAACTTTTAATTTTTTTATTTTCTTTTCTTTTTGGTTTTTGATCGGGCCATCGCGGGATTATTAGGTAACGAAAGAACATCACAATCTTCTTCCACAGCCTCCCAAAAATCTAAAGCCTCAAGATAAGTCTCCATTCTAACTGCCCAGAGATGATAAAGTTCACCATCAAAAATAGAAGGAGCAATTTGATAAAAACTGTTTTCAGAATTCATTTCACTGGCCCCTGAAGAAAATTGTTCGGACCAATTGTGTGTTTTTTAACAAAGAAATAAGAAAATAACTGAGAAAAAACTTTGAGAGAAAAAATAATGCAATGTAGTCAAAGAGAATTATTTTATTAATAATTCATATACATACATTTATAGCTACAAATTCTAACCAAAAAATAGAAAAATATGGAAATTTATCTTATCAATAAAATTCAAATAAAAAACAGAAAGAAACTAATTCCTAAGTTCAAGCCACACAAGACTCTAATAAAATAATTTAAAAATCCTAAAAACTTAGCTACTACTCCCTCCGTTTTATTTTACATGTCACATTTTCTAATGACACTTGTATTAAGAAGAATGGTAAGTTTACCCTTTTGCCCCTATTTAATCTTTTTTCTAGGTCATGTTTTTAATTAATGATCCTAAATATATATTAATTGTTAGTTCTTTTAGTTAGTCAAAGTCATTAATTATCAAGGGCAAAATAGGTAGAATAGTGTAATTTATGCGTTGATATTGTGAAATGACATATATTAAGGAACATATATTTATAGTAAGGACGACATGTAAAATGAAACGAAGGGAATAATAAATTGGATTTCTGTAAAAGAAATCTTATATTGAAAATATAGCTATTTTTTTATTTCTGCAATATCTGAGACATATCGTTAACATTTATTATGTCCTTCACATCCACTCAATATAAGTTTCCGTTCCTTTAATTAAAATTAACTTACAAAACATGTAGAAAGACAGAAAATACGTTGTTAGTATAAATGAAACGTCTAAAATAAAGCTGGACAATGGAAAACAACTGAAATTGTAGGGTTATGAGAAAGCAGTACTGACAAAGCAGCATGTAAAGAAGGAGAAAGTAGAAGGAGAGGATCTGCAGGGCAGCGAAGCAATGCAAATGAAAAGATTTAAAAAAGTTTACTGTTATATATTGAAGCTCCAACACGTCGCGCAAGAATTGGGGGATATAGGTAAAATTGGTGCTAGCGTTTTTTACCTTCATCTTCTATAATTGCCTCTTCCAATATAGTGAAGTGAGGGTCTGATTACGGCCAAAACAGATATATATATTGTTAGAAAATGTAGAATAAAAGAAATGATAAGATTGGAGTTGAGTGAATATACTTACCAAATATCTTGGGTAAGAACAATTGACAACAATTGCAAGTATGTCTAATAACAACATTGTATAAAGTTAGTCCTGGTTAATCTAAAGTATTAGATTGGCAGTTTATATTAAAGTTCATTTGAATAGGTAAAAGAAAAGAAGAAACATACCAAATTCGTTATAACTCGTGAACAAATTCGAAAAAAAAAAAGAATTCTATCACTTATTATTCCCTGGAGGATGTGTTGTTTAATATCTTGCAAGGATGACACGTTAAGCTTTGTAGGCAGTGGCAATGAATCGACATCAGCTTTTTAAACTGAATCAATGATACTCCTTTAATTATATCAAGAACCCACTCAAATGCAGACACCGATTTTTCATATTTCATAAATGGTGGTTGTACGCGTGCTCCGATTATGCGGTAGGTGTGATAAAGTTTCATCCTTTTTTGGTAAGCAGGAATGTCATTACCATAAACAATAGCCCTTATTCGATCTTCCTGTAAGTAGGAGACAGGAAAATATTATTTTTTTAGTTTTCCAAGGTATCCCCACAACCGACAGTCATGAGAGTAATCCTCCATTCCACTACCAGCGCACTAAGTGGTAGGAAACTGGCCATAAAGTTTTTTCATTCACCAGAGACAAAAAAATACTGTTACTTTGTAGATATGTTTATGTTAACTAAATGTTGATGTAATTTGAGTTAATTGAAGATCTAAAACAAATTAGAAAACAGGTAAAGTATAGCACAGAAAGGGTAAAGGTTGATCTCTTTATGTGGGAGAGGATGCTAGGCCTTATTTTGACTTCTAAGTTCTTGATCTTCCTGTAAGTAGCAGGTGGCAGAATATTGTCAAAAATATACAAAGACTTTTTGACATGAGAATTATAATGCGATGTGACTAATGTTAAGAATCAAGGTGGAGCTACATTCACTCAAAGATAGTCAGATGAACACTCTTCGTCGAAAAACTTTTTTGAATATATAGGTTAAATATAAATATTTTGATATATACCAATTATTGAATACCTTTGATAGAAAAATCACAGACTCATGTACTAAAAATATGAACACCCTTGACCAAAATGTTAGATTCTGCCACTGTTAAAAATAGCAGTAACAATGAGTGACCAAATGTTGGAAAAGTGTGAAGTATTATACGAATAGTGGCTTTTTGTTTAGCTTATGGTGCACACATATTTATTTTGATACCATATAGTCATTAACATACTAAGAGAATATAGTGATCTTGATACTGCAGCAAAAGAACAAAGAGATAACGTCTAAAGGTACTCCAACCATCTAACAGTTCTACACATATCTTATAAAAGGCACTATTGATGCACATATTCAAAAGGGAAATGATACGCTCTAATGTAAACATCTATAGTCCAAATTTTAGTATATAGGAGTAAAGAAAGTAAGCTGGAATGGTTGTTGGGGTTATTTTAGTATGTTGGTGCTATTTCAGTATATCAGCATGGGGATGAATATTATTCATACGATGTCACACCATTATATTTTCTTTATACAGTTGAGTAAAAAATTAAGAACATAATTTTTTGATAATTTCGTTATATATTATATTTGTAAGTAGAATAATTGTCATGACTTTCTCCCATTGGTGGGTGAATTATTATTTTAACACTATCAGAATTTTTTGTCCAATACGAAGCAACATAAAGTTGACTATGTGAAAAGACAGTTTCACGCAAATAAATTCCAACAAAATCAAGTGTTTGATCATGAGATTTGTTTATAGTCATAGTAAAATATAATCCAATTGGAAATTGTGTTCTTTTGAATGGAATGGATAATTTTGCATCTTGTGAAGATAATAGTGGTATTCGAAGAATAAAAACATGTAACACATTGAAATTTTTTGTAGCTAAGATTGAGCCATCCTCATATGCATATAAGATTTTACTGCATGATTTTTAATGTTAAATAGATTTTAAAATCAATTCTTTGGTGTGGAAATAGATTTGAAGATGAGTTGAGGTCACACGAACCCTCTCATGCAAAGTTAAGTTAAAACCTTTCTTACCGATTGAGTTTCGATGTGTGATTATATAAAGGTTAGGTGACCCAATGACTTCTAAGTTGTATATATATGATGGGATCAATCCCTAAGTATTTAAAGCATATTATATATGGTTTAGGATCGTAAGAGATCCTTTACATCAAGTCAAGTCCAAAGAATGTCTATTGACTAAGTTTTTGTATGAGTTCATAGAATGGTCAACTTCAAATAACCATATTTATAATATGAAGTGTTAGGTGGACCACAACCTAGCAAACTAAATGCCTTTGAATCCTCTTTCCAATGCCACCATGATTTCCTCATTTGGAGTTCAGAGTAAAATGTTATGCTCATTTTAGTGAAGACTGTCCAATCAATGTTCTCAAGGTCAACATCTACGACCCCTAAACTACCAGTCATAGTTCAAACTACGAGAACTCACTCCTATCTCATGAAAAATGTTTTCCAAGCTATTCTTTAGTCCAACTCCCTATGGGCCTAACCATGGGTCATAGAACCCCCCACGGGCGATAGTTTAGAACCATCAAAGGTACTATAGGTCCCCAAAATCCAACCCAGTTTTCACAAATGGGTTTCTATGACCCATAAAAGCTTCTATGGATAGTAGATTGCCCCATAGATGGTCTGGGAAGCTTTTTAAGTAGCGCTATTTTAGCCTTTTCACATTCTTTCTAAGCCTAAACCTGATGATTTTACACCTAATTAAATACCTAAACATCACCATTCAACCTCATTATGCTCAAACACATCCTCAAGTCCTTTCATATTTTTTTACGTACCGGAGCTCCACATTATCATCATCCTCATCATCGTGGCTAGTACGATTACTCTCAAAGCAAGTTGGTGAGTCCCATGCTCAAAAGACATACTTCTCTTCATTTATGCTATGTATTGACCCTTCTTATTTCGGAAAATTATGACTATGAGGGTATGCCGAGATTGTCTTGGGCCCCACTCCTATCTATGTATTAGAGGTATTTTTAGAACTTTATGATGTATTAATCTTATATAATGGGCTTGTTATGTTTATATGATATCAAGGATGTCCTTTAGCCCCGTATTCCCTTTTTACTATCTCTTATTGTTGTTTTATTGCTTCCGCGACTTAAGGATGTGTAATGATATACTGAGAGGCTTGATTGGGGTCCTCTCAAGTTCCCCATTTGCCATGTCATGTCTAGGACCTAGGCTTGGATCATGACACTTTAGAACCTCGAAATCCACTATGTTTTCATGAATGGGTTTTTACGGCCCTTAGAAACTTCTATGGACCGTAGATTGCCTCGTAGATGGCTTGGGAAGCTTTTTAAGAAGGGTCATTTTAGTCCTGTCACATACTTTCTAAGTCTAAACTTGACGATGTTACACTCAAGTAAATTCCTAAACATCACTATTCAACCTCATTATTCTCAAACACATTTGCAAGACTCTGAACAAGTTTTCAAGAGTAGTAGAGCTAAGGTTTCAAGATAGCTATTCAAAGTTCTTCAAAATTCTAGATATCTTAGGAATGTAAGGCTTGTGCCTTTCTTCATTCTTTTTAGTCGAAAATATACCTAGAGGTTGAGTAGGAACAACTCCAAAAGTCCAAAACTTCTAATTGTTGATGTTTACTTTGAGTCTTCATGCATATTTATAAATGTATTGATGGTATTCACCCTGATTGTATGAGATTGGAGCATTTAGTCTTACTAGTTTCATAATTGCATTTAACACTTTATTGTGACACCCCATAACTCTATCCTCATATGTACCTATGTTTTAATCTTCACTCTTATATGTGGGAAGTGTATTAAGGTCATAAGAGACCTCTAGTACATAATCGAGTTCAAAACTTTCCCATAAATTGAGTTTTAAGTATTAGATTATGCAAGGGTCAATTCTAAAAACAATCATAACTCTCATTGCATAAAGAATCAGATGTCTCATGACCTACCAAATAAATGCTCTTTGGATTAGCTTTCCAATGCAACTGGCTTCACCTCATTTAGAGTTCAAAGTCAAAAGTTATGGTCGTTTTACTGGAGACTGCCAGATGTAGAGAGCATCTATGAAACCCCTTTACGGGCCACAAATTAAAGTATGAACTGACTGCTAACTTATGAAAACAAGTCCTGAAACTCTAATTTTTGGCCCTAGACATTACGGATCAATCTATGAGTCGTAGAACCTTCTACGCGCCATAGAATGAGCTCATAAAAGTGATCCAGTGACCTCAAAAATTGCCCAAACATTTATGGAAGGGTCCCTACGGGACGTAGATGGTCTCGTAAATTATCCAATCAGTGATTTTAAAGTGGGGTATATTTATCTTTTCTCACTCTTTAAGCCTAAACTTATCAGTTCTCACTTAAGTAAACCCCTCAAACATAATTCCTCATAGCATTAACGTTCAAATAGTCTCCAAAGCTCAGAACGTAGTTTCAAAGGGGAAAAAGTTAGGGCTTTAAAGAACATTCTTCAATTCTTTCAAGAAACTAATTCCCCAAGTATGTAAGGCCATTCAAAAGTTATCCTTTGTATGTTTTAGTATCTTTAACTACTAGTCTCTACCAAAGATCAAGCTTAGGAGTTGAGATTAGGTTTTCCCTATTACTAGTTAATTTCATCAAAAAAATTGTTCATGTAATTATCTTGATAAAAATCATGGCCTTTACTGATTTCACTACTAAATTAAGCAATTGAGACAAGATATACAATTATTGTTGCATTTGTGAGAACCCTATATATATTTCATGAAAAGCTATTATATCCACAGTTTTGAGTTAAGTTTAAGAAGTACTTGGAGCTTTTGTACTTACAAGATATCTTAGTAGTAAAAACCATGTTTGAGACTCCTTTTATTGATACAACTTTCAGACAAGAGAGAAGTTTAAGAAAAGCTAAAGCTGGGCTAAGTCCCAAAAGATTAAAAAGACATTTTAAGAACTCTTTTGTAGTTAGTTTGCTCATTAAACAGGCATGTATAGTATTCAACTTCGGAAAACTCATAAAAATGGTGCCTATCATCAAATTCGTGTCGTATGGCGGGATTACTTTACTTCTACTATATAAATAGAAACTCGATTTCCTGGATTTCTTGTGAAATTTGGAAAAGCCTTTCTGAAACTGCAAGAGCTTCCATAATAATAATTTTTATATTATATTAGAGCTCGTAGTTAAGTTATGAGAATTATAAAAGTTATTTTGGGAGTAGTATTGAGCACCAATATGAGTGAGAGTAATAATAGCTCAAACTTATAAACTATGTAGCCATGATAGGAGAGTATTTTACCAAGAGTACAAGTCCTCACTTGCCATTGAGATGGCCCGATTATGGGATGGATCCATTCCCCTAGTTTTCGTCCCTTACCTTGGCAAAGTATGGGATGGCTTTGACAGTGTGGGAAAGACGTTGTATCATCACGAAGTTCATACTGATGGTTGTCAATTGGAGAAACTCCCTAAGCTAAAGTAAACTAGTTTCTACATACAGAATTCAGCATGTGTTTTTACTTTCAGCATGTACTTCATTTATTACTTATGCTATCCTATTTTGAGATGTATTTTAGTTATTTATATTATAGTGCCTTAGCCTAAGTTCCCAATTTTTGCTATTTTACATATCATACATGCCACATACTAACGTTCTTTGGACCTGCATCATTTGATAATGTAGACACAAGTGATAGAGTTCCTTAACAGACGCTCCGACTATTCCCTTAGCTATTAGTGAGGCCTCTTACTAGTCAGAGACTTTAAAGTCTTTATATATGTTTCTTTTAGCATTTCTTTTCAATTGTGGTTACAGTGGGCTTATCATGGTAGTTATTTTAGATTAGTCTAGTTAGAAGTTCCTTAGATTGTATGTCAGCAGTTTCAGATGTTATCTTCAGTTGTTGTTGAGATATTTCCACTATTCAGTTTATTCAGATATTTGCAGTATTTTTACCCTATTATATTTCAGCCTTCTATTTATTATTTAAGTCTTATTCTAAGTAAAGTAGGCAGGCCAAGTGGTTCGCTTGGGACCAAAAATGGTTCTGGGTGTCGGCCACGCCCAGCGTGTGAGCTTGGAGCGTGACAAACTTGGTATCAGAGCACAGAGTTCAAGTATCCTAGGGTGTCTATGGAACCCTGTGTAATAGAGTTCATATTATTGGTGTAAAGCAAGCCACATCCATAATAAGGAGTCTATAAGGCATTAGGAAGTGTCACTATCAATTGTTATTCCCTCTCATACTTCAGAGTTTGCCTCTATTAAGTTTGATCTAATTCGTGCGTTCACGCCTTGTTTTTTATATCATGCCTCCACATAGACCCATCAAACCAGCCAGGGGTAGAGGACGACCAGCCGGATAGTATGCAAACTAGCCTGATCCACCAAATCCTGAGGGACCTAGATGTCCAACCGTGCCTGTTAAGTAGACTCCACAAGCAGATATCTCTAATGTTGAGCTACGCCAGGCCATTCAGACCTTGGAACAAGCAGTCACTACATAGGGAGGTCGACAGGGAGATTGCAGGAATGATGGTTCAAATACCACCAGGGTTCATGAATTTCTTAGGATGAACCTACCTGATTTCATGGGGTCTAACGTAAGGAGGATCCTGAGAACTTCATTGACAAGCTCCACAAAGTATTTCAAGTTACAAAAATAGGTGATACAGAGCTAGTAGAGTTTGTTGCCTGCCAGCTCAAGGTAGTGGCTAGACTCTAGTTTGATCAGTGGAAGGGAGGTAGAGTATAAGGGGTGCCAGCTTTGGGTTGGGCAGTGCTCGAGGAAGCCTTTCTGGGATACTACTTTCTTAGAGACTTGAGGGAGGGTAAAGTGAGGGAGTTTCTAAATTTGAAGTAGGAAACTTGAGTCTGTGGGAGTAGAGCCTCAAATTCACTCAACTGTCCCGTTATGCTCTGACTATGGTGGAAAAAATGTGTACTAGGATGGATCTATTTATGTTAGGGCTCTCTCGGATGACTAAGAGAGAGAGTAGAAATGATATGCTAATTAGGGATATGGATATGGCTTGCTTAGTGACTTATGTGTAGCAAGTAGAGGGGGAGAAAATGCTGGATGGGAGGAGTTTAGAAATAAAATGGCCAAGACATCAGGCCAGGAGACAGGTAATAAAGAGGTTGGAAGTACCAACCATTCATCCTTTCACCCTAGGATATCTGGACCAACACTTTCCTCTGCTTGTGCACCTACACCGAGGGTGAGGAATGAGCAGGGATCATAAAACTGTAGATTTCAGGGCAGCTAGTCATAGAGGAGTATAGCTAGAGGATTGACTCGTTATTCACTTTGTGGTAAATATGGCAAGTCTCATCTAGGAGAGCTCCTTGTGGGCACAAATGGTTGTTTTAGGTGTGGTCAGGTGGGCACTTTTTGAAGGATTGTCTTATGGGGAGGCAGAACATTATGGATAACAAATCTCAATCAATTTTTTAGCACCACAGGGTAAGCCAGTTCCGAGGGGTGCTCAAACTATCTATATGCCATGGCCACCAGACATGAGTAGGAGAACACACCAAATGTGGTTAGTGGATGCTCAAAGTTTTTTCTTATGATATCTATGCATTGTTAGATCCAGGTCCTACATTGTCATTTATCACTCCCTATGTAGCCACAAAGTTTGGGATTAGTCCACAATGTTTTCTTGAGCCTTTTAGTATTTCCACTCCTGTTGAGGAATCCATTCTTGCCTAAAGAATCTATAGGGATTGTCAGTGTCAGTTTACCATAAAGATACCTTAGCTGATCTGGTTGCGTTCGACATGGTAGATTTTGACGTCATTCTAGGCATGGACTGGCTTCACGCTTGTTATGCCTCTATAGACTGCAGAACCAGGGTGGACAGGTTTCATTTTGCTAATGAGTCGGCCTTAGAGTAGAGAGGTAGCTCAGTTTTTCCTAAGGGTAAATTTGTCTCATATCTCAAAGCCAGAAAGCTAATTTCTAACAAGTTTATATACTATCTACTTATATTCAAAGATTTTAGTGTTGAGACACCATTTGTCCAGTCTGTTCCAGTCGTGAATGAGTTCCCAGAAGTATTCCTTGATGATCTACCTAGAGTCCCTCCTGATAGGGAGATAGACATTGGGATGAATATTCTTCCAAATACTCAGCCTATATCTATTCCTGCGTAACGTATGGCTCCTTCAGAGTTAATAGAGTTGAAAATGTAGCTGAAAGACCTCCTAGATAAGGTTTTTATCAGACCAAGTGTCTCAGCTTGGGGTGCTCTAGGTCTCTTCATACGTTAAAAGGATGGGTCTCTTAGAATTTGCATAGATTGTCTTTAGTTAAATAAGGTCACCATAAAGAATAAGTATCCTATTCCCAGAATTGATGACTTGTTTGACCAACTCCAGGGTGCTACTTGTTTTTCCAAAATAGATCTCAGATTTGGGTACCATAATCTGAAAGTTAGAGGAACTTACATCCCTAAGATAGCTTTCAAAACCCCACTATGGTCATTATGAGTTCTTGGTCATGTCATTTGGACTGATAAATGTACCAGGGGCTTTCATGTATCTTACGAAGAGGGTGTTGACGTTGTACCTAGATATATTCATCATTGTGTTCATAGAGACATCCTAATATACTCTTGTAATGAGGAGGAGCATGCCAAACATCTTAGAATTATCCTTCAGACCCTTGAGGACCAACAGTTGCATGCCAAGTTTTCCAAATGTGAGTTTTGGTGAGCATATGTGGCTTCTTGGGTCATATTGTTTCTAGTGAAGGCATTCAAGTTGATTCTCAAAAGATAGAGGCACTACAGAACTATCCAAGGCCCACAACTCCAATAGAGATAAGGAGTTTCTTGGGTTTGGCAGGTTACTACAAGCACTTTATAGAGGGGTTTTCTTCTATCTCAGCTCCCTTGACTAAGGTAACTCAGAAGAAGGTTAAGTTTGTATAGTCTGAAGCTTGTGAGAGGAGTTTCCAAGAGTTGAAAACTAGCCTAAATACAGCTCTGGTCTTATCCCTACCCGAGGGAGTTGATGGCTTTGGTGTATATTGCAATGCTTTCAGTGTTGGGTTGGGATGCGTATTTATGCAAAGAGGCAAGGTGATAGCATATGCCTCCAAACAGCTTAAGAATCATGAGAAGAACTATCCAACTCATGATCTTAAGCTTAATGTGGTGTTGTTTGCTCTCAAAATTTGGACACTGCCTTTATGGTTGGCATGTGGATGTATTTACTGACCATAAAGCTTGTAGTATGCATTCATCAAAAAGGAGTTGAACTTGAGGCAGAGGAGATAGTTAGAGCGGTTGAAGGACTATGTCATGAGCATCCTTTATCACCCAGTTAAAGCTAATGTAGTTGTCGATGCTCTTAGCAGGTTGACCACGGGGAGCACTGCATAGATTGTGGACGAAAAGAAAGAACTAGCTAAGAAAGTACATAGACTGGCACGACTGGGAGTACAGATTGAAGATTCTGACGAGGGTGGTGCAATTATCAAAAATGGGACAGAGTTGTCCTTAGTTGTGGAGGTGAAAGAAAAGAAAGACTGGGATCCTATCCTCCTTCGATTGAAAGAAGATGTTCAAAAGCAAAAAGTAATAGTATTTGCAAAAAGGGGAGATGGAGTCCTGAGATATCAAGGAAAATTATGTGTACCAAGTGTTGATGGCCTTAGAGATAGTATCCTAGTGGAGTCTCACAATGCTATATACTCTATTCACCTAGGTGTAACAAGGATATATAGAGATTTACGAGAGGTTTAATGGACAGGGTGGCATGAAAAAGGACATTGTGGAGTTCGTGTCCAAGTGCCCGAATTGCCAGCAAGTCAAAATGGAGCACCAACGGCCTTGTGGTGTGGCCCAAAATATTGAAATCCCAAAGCGAAAGTGGGAGATGATTAACATGGACTTCGTAACAGGCTTACCCTCAATCTAATAGACAACATGATTTGATATGGGTATAGTAGATAGAATGACTAAGACAGCTCATTTTCTATTTGTTAAGACGACTAATACAGCTGAGAACTATGTCAGAATTTACATTAAGGAGATAGTTAGATCGTATGGGGTTCCTATATCTATTATTTCAGACAGAGAAGCCCTGTTCATAGAACAATTTTGGAAGTCCTTTCAGAAAAGGCTTGGTACGAAGGTGAATCTTTGTATAGTATTTCATCTTTAGACAGACAGGCAAGAAGAGTGGACCATACAGACCCTTGAGGTTATGTTGGGGGCATGTGTTATTGACTTTAAGGTAATTGGGATGATCACTTACCCTTGATTGAATTCTCCTATAACAATAGTGTTGAGGCTAGCATACAAATTGCATCATATGAGGCCCTTTATGGGAGGAGGTGTAGATCGACTATTGGGTGGTTTGAAGTTGGTGAGGAAGGATTAATAGGACCTAATTTAGTCCATTAAGCTATGGAGAAGGTGAAAGTTATTCAAGAGAGGCAAAAGATATCCCAAAGGCAGCAAAAGTCTTATGCTGATGTTAGAAGGAGAGATTTGGAATTTGGGGTAGGTGATTGGGTGTGCCTAAAGGTTTCACAGATGAAGGGAGTTATGAGATTCAATTAAAAAGGGAAAATTGGTCCTTGATATATTGGCCCATAGCAAATTATTAGTAGGATTGGTAATGTGGCATACGAATTGGAATTTCCACTAGAGCAAGTTGCTATTCATCTAGTATTCCACATTTCTATGCTTAAGAAGTGTTTGGAAGACCACACACTGGTTGTGCCTATAGAGAGTGTTGGAGTCAAATACAGCTTTTCATATGAAGAGATCCTAGTTCAGATACTAGATCGGCAATTTTTTAAATTGAGGACCAAGGAAATTGCTTTTATTAAAGTATTGTGGAGGAACCAATTCTTCGAGGAAGCCACTTGGGAAGCTGAGGTAGATATGAATGATAGATATCCTCACCTATTTGTGCCTTCCAATGACGGGCATGAAGGTAATATTTCTTATTCCTATAATTGAGTTGAGATGCATCCTTAAATATGAGTAATAAGATATCTTAATAGCTTCTTATTGATAAACTAGTGCATGAGTAGCAAACTGATATATATTCCCCAATTTCAGCTTCATTCGAGGAGGAATGATCCCAAGGGGAAAATATTGTGGCACTCCATAACTCTATCTTCACATACCTATTTTTTTTAAGTCTCACTCTTATATGTAAGAAGTGTATTAAGGTTATAAGAGACCTCTAATACAAAGTCGAGTTCAAAACTTTCCATAAATTGAGTTTCTAGTCATAGATTATGCAAAGGTTAATTTGAAATGATCATAACTCTTAGTACAAAAAGAATCAGATGTCCTATGACCTACCAAATGAAAGTTTTTTGAATTAGCTTTCCAACACAACTACTTTTACCTCATTTGGAGTTTGGAGTCAAATGTTATGGCCATTTTACTGGAGACTACCAGGTGTAGAGTGCATCTACAGATACCCTTTTATGGGCCATAGATTAAAGTACGACACATCTGCTAACTCATGGAAACAAGTCCTGAAACTCTAATATTTGGACCCAAACTTTATGTACCAATCTACGGGTCGTAGAACCATATACTGGCTGTAGAATGGGCTTGTAAAAGTGACCTAGAGACCCCAAAAATTGTCCTTTACGGAAAGGTCCCTACGAGCCGTAGAAACTTCTAAAGGCCATAGATGGTCTCATAGACTATCCAATCTATCATTTTAAAGAGGGGTATTTTGGTCTTTTCTCACTAAACTTATAAATTTTCACTTAAGTAAACCCCTAAAATGTAATTTCTCATATCATTAATGTTCAAACACTCTACAAAGCTCAGAAGGTAGTTTCAAAGGGCCAAAAGCTAGGGTTTTCAAGAACTTCAATTCCCTCAAGAAATTGATTCATCAAATATGTAAGATCCTTCAAAAGTTATCCTACCTGTGTTTTAGTATCTTTAACTACTAGTCTCTACCCAAGATCAAGCTTAGGAGTTGAGATTAGGTTTTCTCCATTACTAGTGAATTTCATCAAAATACTTATTCATGTAATTTTCTTGATAAAAACCATGGCCTTTGATGATTTCACTACTAACTTAAGCTACTGAGACAAGATATACAATTATTATTGCATTTATGAGAATCTTATATATATTTCATGAAAAGCTATTATATTCACAGTTCTGAGTTGAGTTTAAGAAGTACTTGAAGCTTTTTTTTTTTTTTACAGGATATCTGAGTAATAAAAATCATGTTTGAGACAGCTTGCATTGATATAACTTTCAGACAAAGAAGACAGTCAAATTGAGTGAAGTTTAAGAAAAGTTAAAGTTTGGCTAAGAACTCTTACTCTTCAAGTTATGAGCATTAAAATATTATTTTGGGAGTAGTATGGAGCAATGACATGAGTGAGAATAATAAAAACTCAAACTCATAAAGTATGTAGCCAGTATATGATAGGATTGTACCAAGAGTACAACTCCTTACTTACCTCTGAGATGGTCCAGTTTTGGGATGGATCCACTCCCCTAGTTTTCATCCCTAACCCTGGCAAAGTATCGAACGGCTCTGGCAGCGTGAGTAAGATGTTATATCATCATAAAGCTCATAGTGATTGTTTTCGGCTATAGAAATTCCTCAAGCTAAAGTAAACTAGTTTCTACATATAGAGTTTCAACATATGCTTTTACTTTCGGTATGCACTTTATTTATTACCTATGCTATCCTATTTTGAGATATGTTTTCGTTACTTTGAGTATACTGTCTTATCCTAACTTCCCGATTTTGGATGGTTGACAGGCTAAAAGTCTTGATTGTGATAGAACTGATGAATCAATAAAAGTCTTTTTGAGATTCATGATTGGTTTTATTGAAATTGATTATCTTATGAGCAATGTAAAATGACCCCACAAAGAAAATGTACCTCGAAAATGCCTGGAGTCATAATTTCCATATATCTCAAAATTTATGCATGATATTGAAAATCTGACTTTATATTCATATTCAGAGGAAAAATTGAGTGGACAATAGGTCTAACCCCGATTTAAGAGAAACCTTAGCAAAATTTAAATATCACAAAAATGTGGTTTTTAGTGAGCTAGCGTGCCCCAGGCGCGAAGCGGCAAGGGCGTGCCAGTGTGTATTTTATTCCCAGTTATTTGTTGCTCGATCCAAGGCTTTTGGATCTTGAGTCTAAGTCTTCTCATACGTGAAAATACCTATACATAGCCATATTTCACCTTCATATCATCCAAGACATTTCCCAATACTCTCTCAAACCCTTAGACTAATATTTTTGTCAAAATTTAAGTGTCCAAATCTTTTCCGATCTTAAGGAGTTCACCCAAGCTTCAAGTCTCCATTCAAATCTTCATCAATAAATTCTCCAAATCTAATGTATGTGAGTTTCATTTATGGGTTCCTTTCTCCCATGAAGCCCAAGATTCCTTTTTACTTAAATTGCATGATTTCAAGTTGATTTACTTATGGGTCTTACTTATTATGAATTAAACTATGAACTATGTTGGGGTTTCATGAAGTTGTGATTGTTTTAGCATGTTTTGAGCTATGAATCTAAGATCCCTTATGGGATATGATGAAGGGTTTTGATGTATATTGCTTGAGGGTGTTACCAAGTATTGATGGATGATTTTACATTTAATTTTGTTGCATGATTTCACCCCTAAATTGCATGGTTTTTACACTAGCACTACACATCCACCAAGTGTTCTATAAAAATTCAATTCTGATTTCTTGAGGAATTGAAGGTCTGATGATGTTCATGCTCCAATATGAAAGCAATTAACGTAACTGAGGTTAGGGTCGAATAAACAGGGAATACAGGACTTGACTATAAGATTTCACTACTAATCATTCCTTGTATCTATAACTACGATCTCTAGATGAGGGAGTTTGTTGTGATTCAAAGAACAACTTAAAATGAAAACTAATTAAGATTCGGGAAAATGCTCATTTTTGGGAACATGTTCCCCATGTTTTATTGACTCAATTACCCTAGTTAACATAACTATGATTAGCGAATCACATGCAGGATGGTAACTTAAGTTCTCCAGCCCTCTTGTGAAGGTGAAGGTTGAATTTCACCATGGCGCTTGGTCGGCTACTATGACATGCCAACTAACCATTACGTATTGTCCTAGTCAACTTCCCCTTGGTCAGGTTTGGTTGATTCGACGAGAACATATCAACAGAATCCTGTCATCTACGTCCCTTTTCCTATCCGTTACTACCTTGGTCGGGACCGTGATGGTAAGCAGGGTTTGGTGTTGGCAACCACCAAACAATATTAATCATGAAGGGAAAGAGATAACACATGCAAAACCCTAATTATCAGTATGCACAAAAGCTAGGTCATCTCAAGTCAACTACCCATGGTTCTCACAACCCCAAGTTGTGGGTGCTTAGCTACTCATGGCTAAGATAAAACACACAACAATGCAAATAATAGACATAGTTGAGAGTTTCACCAATAACAATGGAGGAGATAGGCACCACAAGTTGTAAAACTACAAGATTGATTGATCAACAATGAATACAAGGCAAGATTTGCAATTCACAAAATGAGTTTGCAATTCCCAAAATGAGTTTTCCCAAAGAAAACACTCATCTACTCTAAAACCTAAGAAAATCTTCAAAATTATATTGAGAGATGTCTACTGTTCGAACTCTCCAAAAAATCCTAACTTAAACAGTTTATAGTATTTACAAAATAACCCTAGAAATCAAGTAGAAAAGATAGTTGGCATCTGATAAATTTCGCAGTCACAACTCCTAGGTTGGCCTACAAATCATAGTCGGGGTCTCGTATCAGGTTCTTGGCATCTTGGACTGAACTGGTATGACCCATATGTACGAGTCATTACTCGAGCTATGACTCGTATGTCAATCTCGTATTCTTGGCCTTCAGATTTTGGTCTAATATTTTGGCTCTCTGATTCTTGCTATGAGTCTACCTATATGAGTCATAGTGTGTCTTACGACTCATAAGCTGTGGCTCGTAGGGGCGACCTTCACTTGGAAGATTTCTTATTTTTGGTCTCTGATTCCTTCTACGACACCACCCTACGACTCGTAGCATGAGCTATGACTCGTAGAAGAGCTCGTATAGCCTTTGCTTCAACAAAATCTACAACTTTTCTTAAAAAATGTGCTAACCTAACTTTTCCATAAGATTAACACAAAAACACATCAAAATACTAAAAAGCCATTTTAAGAACTCACAAAATCCTTTATTTTAGGTATCAAATGTGCTGTAATTTGACAGCACATCAAGGCCCAAAGGATGTTTTATGAGTTAAAGACTTTATGATGATGAAAGGAATGTATGTATAAGATATTCTCCTACATCGTGTTGGCAATTGACCATGCCCTACTCAGGAGGTTGTGAGCCCGGGTAACTATGTTGAGGAGTTTTGTACCTTGTTAACCATGTCAAGGGGTTTATACCTTGATAACCATATCGAGGGGTTTGTACCTTGATAACTGGGTTGAGAGGTTGGTACCTCAATCACCACGGGTGGTAGGGTGAGACGCTCCACCGACCAATTGAGGGGTTGGTACCTCAATCACCACGGGTGGTAGGGTGAGACAATCCACCAACCAATTAAGGGGTTGGTACCTCAATAGACTATGAATTCTATAATGATAGTATCTTCTTATACCTGTATTATGTTCTATGTAAGCATTATTTACTTTAACCATCTTCCATGCATGCCATATTCTTATATGCTACTAATTGCCTATGCTTATGCATTTCAATTATGTTGCTTATCTCTTGTTTCATTGCATCCTACATACTTAGTATGTTCAAATGTACTAATACATAATCTATACCTACATGAAGTCACCATGTAGAAACTGGAGCCCCACTTGAGCATCTTCCTCCCCGTGGCTAGTACGATTTCTCTAAAGCTAGTTGGTGAGTCCTCTATTCCGAGGACAATGTATATGATCTCATGTTATATACTAAGACTATCTTTCTTTTATATATATGTTGACGATGAGGATGAGCCCAGTAGCTTTTCTTTGCTCCCGCTCCTATCTAAGTTTTAGAGGTGTTGTTTGACATGTTATGAATTGAGGCTTGACTCTCTTATTTTGATGTTTATGTTATGAAAGTTTCCCTTTAACACCTTTTTTACCTTATTTCTAATCTAATTATGTTGTTTAATTTTTCCACGATCAGTGATGTGCAATGATATGTTAAGAGGCTTTTTTGGGGTCCTCTTCAGGTTTCCCATTAGTCGTGTCACATCTAGGCCCTAGACTTGGGTCTTGAGAAACTTGGTATCAAAGAATTAGTTTGTTTATGGTCCTTGACATCCAACACACCGCGTCAATTAGAGTCCTATTCAAGGTTGTGTTGTGCACCATAATAATGAGTAGGAGGCTATGAGATATTTTAGGAAATGTTTCCCTTCTTCCTTATCTATGTCGCGCTATAGATGTTAGGTGAGTTTTCCCTCTAACGAATGTTCCTTCTCATGTTTAGATCATGACTAACACAAAAGAAAGGAGAGCCTGCACTCCTGAGGAACAATCAGCTCATGATGAGTTCCAAGATGCTCTCCTTTTGCTAGCTCAAGTTATGGCCAACCAAGTCATTCAAGAGGCCCAAGCCCCTCATACTCCTACCTGGGATCTAAGGTGAGAGACTTCATGAGGATGAACCAACCAGAATTCTATGGGTCTTTGGTAGATGAGGACCCTCAAGAGTTCATTGATGACGTCTATAAGGTATTGGCTATCATGCATGTTAGATCAGAAGCGAAAGCGGAGTTGGTGGCCTACCAGCTCAAAGGGGTAGCACAAATGTGGTTTAATTAATGGAAGGAGAAGAAGAAAATCAATAATGTGGTGCTTTGGGAGGAGTTCAAGGCAGTTTTTCTTAATCGATTCTTCCCTCTTGAGCCTAGGGAGGCCAAGATGGTGGCGTTTATGAATTTGAAACAAGGGTCTGTGAGTGTGAAGGAGTATGCCCCAAGTTCAATCAACTCTCTAAATATTCTCCCTATTTGGTTACCGACCTAGAATGAACGAGTTCACCGTGGGTGTATCCAATTTTGTGAGTGAGGAATGTTAGTTTGCGATGTTGATTAGTGACATAGATTTGTCCCGTTTGATGATCTATGTCAAACAAATTGTTACACCCCACATCTTACAATACTAGTACTATGCAAATGAAACATGATATATCTTTTCAAATTAGCGCAATTTTGAAAAGTGCTTGAATCTCAAATTAGAGGGAGACATGTATGTCTAACGCTGAAGAGGGTCGAGTGTAAATAAGTTATACATCAAATTGAGGAGATCATGACCCTAACAAAAGTGAGAGAACTGAGGTTCTTGTAGGACTTATGAAGCTAGCAGGTGATTTACCTACTTGCTTAGCTTAAATTTGCTAGCTAAATGGAGACGAGGCCTGATGTCGAATTTGTCCAAGTTCGATTATGAATGAAGTCCGTGTTAAGAGTGTAACTTTAGCCCATGTTTTGCCATCGTAAATGGAAAATACTTAAATCCCAATATGAATAATAAAAGGGGTCAAGTACATCACAACCCACTTGACTATTTGGGCCCAAATTAAGTGAAGAGGAATTAGGAAAACGGGCAGCCAAGGCCCATCAACTTTGATACCTATTTAGGCCCAAGTGTGAGGACCAAGCTACTGCAACACTAGCTTATTAGTATATGTTAATATGTGGTCAAAATATCAAGAGAAATTCGGCCAAAGAAACCCTTTAAAAGGGCTCAAAAGCCCCTTAAGTCATTTCACTTTGGAATAATTTTCCTCAGCTTTCCTAAAGACTCTTTTTTTCTCTTTACTTCACTTCACAAGGCAGCCAATACAACCCTCTAGGGTTCTTGAAGGAAACCTGAATCTTGAAGGCTAAGGTAAGTGGAAATATCTATGTATTTGTTATACTTATCCCATGACAAACAAGAAATATATGCTAGTTATGCTTGTGAACAAAGGTCGGACAACATGTGTTTAGAAAGTTGCTGCACACTTGCCTTTTTTTAGTGACTTCTCTATGGTTCTTAGGCTATATTATGAAGAGAAACTGATATTCTTAACATGGTTTAAGTTATAGATATTAATCTAAGGTTGCTACCGATTTTGTTTCATTTAAAAACGAGTTTTAATATGCTATCTTAAGTGTAATTTTGGTTGGAACTTGTGGGTTGATGGATGGAACTATTGCCTCATGCCCTTCATGATAGTTTTTGTACTGTTATGAGACTATTTTAAGGTTGTACTTATGTATAGATGTGTTAAGGACAGTTTGTGTAAAGTTGAAACAGGTTCGGGATTGTTGCTGTCGAAATGTAGCGAGAATACGAATGTGATGCTGCCTATTTGTGTGTTGCGCAGGATTGTTATGTCTTGTACCTTGTGAACTGTTGTAAGAATGTTAAGGGTATAAAATAAGATGTATATGACATGTACATAAGAATGGTTGTTATAAAATACGATTATAAGTGAAAAGGTTGAAGGAATGCCTTTGGGTCGCTAATTATAAGCTTGCTGCCCAGGTGTTAGTTTTTATGATATCAGGCTGCCAAGAAATTTTTCTTTGCTGCTAATACTAGTATTATTTTCTAATATATTGTAGATAAATATTTGAGGGAAAAAATAGTCACTCCAAGGTAGTAATGAGGTCATACAACAAGGTATGTAAGGCTACTCGATTTCGTATTATTTGGCATGAAATCTAGATTCTTCCTTGGCACATAAAGGTACTTACCAACTCCACCACAACTATTAACCATGTCTCAACTCTTTCACATGTTTATATTCTCCCATACATAGTCATCTTCAAATCTACATGCATACTTGGATACCAAGATAAACGAGTTCGTTCTGCTAAATAAAGTTCATGTGTTGTTCTACCTCCTATGCATTTTATTATTTGTGTAACCTACTTCTTCCATTGTGGTGTTGCCTTTTGTGATCATTTACATCTCAATGGTGTATCTACAGTCCTATAGCTTACGACCACCAAAAGAATCATCTCGAAAGTAATTGAAAGATAAAGTATATTGCTTATTGATGGGTGGTAACCCGAAGGGTGGAATAATCACCTAGCCAGGGTCGATCCTATCATGGGGTAGCCTAAGGGGTGAAAGGAAAAGCCTAGCTAGGGCTGATCCTGATATAGATTTACCACTGATCAGCTAGACATTTGTATTACATGTTGTGCATAGATTATACAATAAAGGTAAAGTAATAAAAAGAACATAAAGTACATGATCCCATTGTATAACTAAAGGTGGTCTCTTAAAGTACACCAGTGCATTATTTCATTTAAGTTGCTACTTCATATACAGTATTTTCTGCCTTACATATTCAGTACATTATCTCATAGTGAGCTCCCTTACGGGGGAACTGTATCTTATGTTGCAGGTACAGGTGCTAGTAGCTCCCCCAAGTAGGAGTACAGGATATCCAGCTGTTGTTACCAAGCTCCAGGTTGCTTTGGAGCTTTGTGCATCTAAAGCTTATATTTTTGTACTTTATAGTTAATCGAGGCGAGGCCTGTCCCGACCTTTATCAGATACTTTTCCTTATCTTGAGGCTTTATAGACTATGTAAATTGAAGTGTGGTCTTTTCTCATACTTTAGACATTGCGGCCCCAACGGCCTAACCATATGCATTTCCTTTTGGCTTGTTATTACTGTTTACTTTCTTAAAGGCATGTTGAGTGTAGAAATCCCTTATAATATGTATAGGAATCGCATAGATACAGGTTGGTTATCTTGGGCCTTATCGGCAACGGATGTCAGTCCGCCTTAATAGGACTTTGGGTATGACAAAAGTGGTATCAAAGCAGGTCATCCTAGGGAGTCTATAAAGTTGTGTCTATGTAGAGTCTTCTTTATCGATGTGTTGTGCACCACATTTATAAGCAGGAAGCTACGTGGCATTTAGGAGTTGTTACTTTTTTTTCATTTTTTAGATCATGTCATAGAGTCAAGTGTAATAGGTGGATTATGTCTAACCCCTAAATTATTTTGTACAGAAAGTATGCCAGAAACCAGGAAAAACAAAGGTAAAGGGAAGGAAGTAAAAGTGGAGGTTGGTATACCCAGTCAGGTGAGACAATGAAATGAGGCTCACGATGAGTCTTTGTCACAGACATCTCCAACTCCTGCAGTTCCTGATGAACCCGGAAGTAATGAAATTCCCCCAAAACTACCTATCGATGCTATCGTGTAGGATCTGAGAAATGCAGTCCAACTATTAACTCGTATAGTTGCTAGCCAAGGCCAAAGAAATGAAGGTCCAGTTATAGGTGCAGGTGGTGTGAATAGGGCAGCTAGCACTAGGATACATTACTTCCTTAATTTGGACCCTCCATCCTTCACTGGGTCAGATCCTAATGAAGATCCCCAAGACTTTATTGATCACATTCAACGCACTTTAGATGTTATGCATGTGAGTGGTACAAAAGCTGTCGAGTTAGCGACATATAGGTTGAAGGGTGTGGGTATATTGTGGTATGAAACTTGGAAGCAATCTAAGGGTGTAGATGCACCCCTAACTACCTAGAAGGAGTTCAGAGAGGCATTTATTGACCATTACTTGCCATTAGAGATCCGAGAGGCTCGTGCAGATCATTTCTTTGAACCTACACCAAGGGAATATGAGTGTGAGGGAGTATAGCCTTCAATTTAATTCCCTGGCCAGGTATGCTCCTAATGTAGTTGCTACTATAGCAGATAGAGTTCATCGATATGTAGATAGATTGGATATATATTTCGTCAGAGACTGTACCATTGCTTCCTTGAACCAAGACATGGATATAGCGAGAACGCAAGGTTTTGCACAGAAATTAGAGGATCAGACACAAAGGAGAAAGACATAAGAGTTAGAAAGGGCGTAATCCAAGAGGGCCAGGTCTACAAGGCAGTTTACGCCATCCCAAGGTAAGCTTAGGCCTCGGTTTTCTAATAGACTGCCTAGGCCATTATCCTCCTACTCTGTAGCCAGTGCTCCACCACAACTTCAAGAGTCTAGAAGTAATCAGTTTGGTCAACAAGGTGAGGGACAAGGTACACGGACAATAGGATATTCAACAGGTCAGCAAATGACTGCTAGGCAGCCTTGTAAACAGTATGGAAGAAGTCATTAAGGTATATGTCATGTTTGGATAGACGTTTGTTATTGGTGTGGTGCGCCAGGGCATATGATAAGAGATTGGCCGAGTAGACATATGGGTGATATAGCATAACCTACTAGTCAGTTGTTGAATCATAATCGTCAGTTCCTCCAATAGGTAGGGGTCAACAAGCACCTACGGGTCATGGTAGAGGTGTAAGAGGGGTAGCTATCTCTAGCTGAGTCCAGAATCGCACTTATGCTCTAGGGAGTCAGTAAAATTTAGAAGCTTCACCCGATGTGGTCACAGGTACATTTTCCATCTTTTCACATAATGTATATGCATTAATTGACCCTAGTTCTACACTATTATACATTACCACACTATTTGCTCGGAAGCTTAAGAGAAACCCAAATTATTGAACAAATCATTTGAAGTGTCTACACCAATCGGCGAATCTATTATGGCTAGAAGGATTTATCATGACTGTGTAGTAACCGTTTGTGACCATGACACATTGGCTGACCTTATTGAGCTAGATATGGTGGAATTTGATGTTATAATGGGAATGGATTGGTTTGCTTCTTGTTATGCCACCGTGGATTGCCGAACTAAGAGAGTGTACTTCCACTTTCCAAATGAGGCAGTTCTTGAATG
>JAOTQR010092479.1:0-32133 GCA_025774065.1 Solanum ossicruentum | reverse complement strand
TTGTTGTTGTTGTTGTTGTTATTATTATTATTATTATTATTATTATTATTATTATTATTATTATTATTATTATTATTGTCACTATATTATATTTATCAATAATAATATAATACTGATATTTATAACTGCTACTCTATTTGAATATTGGTTGAGGTTCTAGCGACTCTACATGCAATGGCAATAACTCAATTACCGCAAGATAGTTTTGTGCATAATGTTATTAAAAGAAAAATCTAGTACCACTAAATATCTATTTTGTTACTTTATTTTAATATAGGTTAACTAAGAATATATTATATAAAAGAATATAAAAGAACTCTTAAACAATTTAGTTCTTTTTCTTTCTTTAAATTTTGTAAATCATTTTTATGTATATTAAGTTCAAGACTTATCTGAGATAAAATTTTTATGATATTGAAGTTTTAAATATTAGAAATTTTAATATAATTAAATTAAAAGTATTTATGCAAAATATTCAAATATCTTTTAATTATTTATCGTCCTACTTGTAAGGTTAGATGGAAAATATTTGAAATAAAAAATATATACTTCAATTGTAATGAAAAAATTATATTATGAATAAAATTTCGTAACTAAAATCATAAAAAAAAGTTAATTTAGAAATTTTAATAAATGTGTATTTCATTTTACACTAAACTAAGAATTATTTAATATTTTGATAAATTCTATGATTTGTATCTAATCTACCTATTTACCAATGTAACATAGGAGAAGTAAAACGTTGTAATCAAGTTAAATGTCACTAGCATGAAATTTTAAATTAAAAACTAAACAATTAAGAAATATCACTATGATAATGCATAATTATGTAATTGTTTAACTTAAATATATTATAAAAAATTTATATGATACTTCAAGCAATATTAATTTGGTGAACTATAATAATAGAAAATTTGAGAATATATCGAAGTCAATTCAGTGAGAGTATTTTTTACTCATTTGAGTTTTAATATTGTTAATACTCTTACTCTAGTATCTAATACATACATCCCTAAATAATTAATAAAAAAAATTCTTCACTAATTTTTTTTAAAAAATAATCAATATCTTGATAATAGTTACAAAAAAAGAAACTGATAGCAATTAATAATGACGATATATCCAGTGTCGATGTTTGATTTATTTGCTCCTGAGGAGCCTACCTAGTCTTTCCTCGAGAAGAGACCTAACACTAACGAGAACCCAGAGGAGAGACATGTACGTACGAGGATGACAGAGGAGGAGGAGCTCGAGCATGCCTTGATGAGTCGAAACAGGATGAGAAGTTGAGAGAAGTTCGAGCAACGGAGCAAGTGAGGGGTGCTGGCCCCTCCGGACAGAGCACTACCATTGAGCAGACTACCTCGCAAGAGGAGGGTGGTCAAACTCAACCACAGATTGGAGCCTATGCACCCAGATACTTTTTTGACTCCTTATGTGTTATTTTGCTTGATTTTATGCATTGGAGACAACGCACATCTTTTTCGATGGTGGTGTGGGCAATTATGGGTCTCAGTGAAGTCTGAATAGCTTATGGTCCATAAGTACCCCAATTTTTTTTATCTCAGCACTTTCTTGCCTGCGTTCTTTTTCCTTGTGGATATTTATTTTGTGTTGAATCTACACGTTTAGGATGTTTAGATAATATTTGTAGCATATAGTACCAATACATGTAGCATATGGCATATTTTTATGTTTTGTTTGAAAAAAATGATACCCACCAAAAATTTTGATTAAGTAGTTAGATAGTAACCATGCATGTTTAAGTGTCTAACAATATCTATTCTGATAAGTGAGGGTACATTGAGATAAAAAAACATGATCTGTGAATCTTTTGTTAATAATGTATGCAGTGCCATGTATTTGTGAGCATAATTTGATAAATTCATATATTTTGTGCTAATTTAGAGATTGCCCTGTTACTCTAAGTTAGATTGTAGATTAATTATATTAGGAAAGGATCTTAGGCCATTATTCTTAAATAGTCCACTTTAGCCTAAAATTAACCTACCAAATTGATGATATATTCCTTGTTCCTAATGTTTCAGCCTAACATGTACCTATTCTTTGAAAACACCTGATTAACCTAGCCTTCTCTAGTGAAAAATCCTAAAATTGGCCCTGGTCTTTTCTTGAACATTGTGTACCTTGATTGAGGCAAAAAGCCTAAGTTGAGGGTAGCTACCAAAAGTGGCCCTGGTTTAAAGGATGGATATTGTACACCTCAACACAGGCTAAAACCTAAGTTGAGGGTGGCTGTTGTAAGGGTGAAACACAAAAACAAGGGGTTGCCTTAGGAATATGGAGAGAAGGAGAAAAATCATGTGTTGGGTTCAACAAAAATGAAAGATGCCTTAATTTAGAGCTAAAAAGCAAAATGAAGTACCAAAATAAGGTAAAAAGCAGAAAAAATGACAAGAAAGCACCTAGAAAAGGTTAGAATAGGAAAAAGTGAGATTAAGATGAAAGAAGCAGAGTTGGTGAGGCAAAAGTGTAGAAAAATGCAGTTTCAAGGAGGGTCTTTAGTCACTAGTTTCCTTAAATACTATACCAAAGCCCCCTGAACCTATGTTACAAGCCAAGAAAGTCCTAAAGTGATTCTACTTTAATTAGTTGAAGATCTGAGTCTTGAGTATAGGGCAAGCCTATGGTATTAGTCATCATGCATGAATATCTTTTGTGAGAGTGAGCATTTTTATATAGTCCCAACGCCAAATATGAAAACATCATTGAGTGTCAAATATGGGACTTCTTTCTGTGAGGGCACTTGCATTGCATTGTTAGCATTTAACTTGTTCAGTGATTGTGGACCGTAGATAACTGATTTTTTGTCATAATTGTGTTGTCACATACACTAGTTCTCCTTAGTTTGCTAAATAGCTATCGGATTCTATTTTGAAAAGTTTTGTGGACAACTGAGTCTGAGACATATGTGATGTATGGCATCAAATTTAGGTCTGTATATTACTGTATTATCTATATAGATTAAGTCTGTCACTTGAGGATAAGCAACAATTTTAAGTTGAGGGTATTGATGTATGTGTTCTCAATGCGATATTTATGAGTTTTATATGTTTTGTGTTTAGATTTGCAGGATTATAGGTTGGTCATGATTTGGGAAAAAATTGCAGAAGTTGTTGATTTTTGCTACTGTACGAGTCCTTATATGGGTTGTAGAGCATTCTATAAGTCATAGATAGGTTTATTGAGGATTTCCTGTGAGGGGTTATTTGCTAAAGTTGAATTCTACGAACATCTAGACGAGTTGTGGAGTAGCGTACAAGTCGGAGAATACCTTTCGTGCCCTAAGAATTAGAGATGTGGATTTGCGATAAAATTATCAGACGAAACCCCCTTTATGGGTCGTAAACCACTTTATGAGTTGTAAAGGGTTGTCGTAGAAGTGAAATTCAAAATTTCAGCACCTAATTACGAGAACCCGATTACAAGCCGTAGAAGACAATATAAGTGATACAGTACCTTTCATATGGGGCGCCGACCAGTTTTTCTAATTTGTTTAGGACTTGTTGTTAATTAATATAAATAGGTCTTTTAGGTTGTTTTTCATAACTTCTCGTCAATTCACATAAGTTTGTGTAGTCTTAGGTTAAGTGCTCAGAGAACTTAGTATTCTTAGAGAGAAAATTGTGAGAGAGTCTTTGAGAACAATTTTGTGTAAATTGATCTTTAAGCTTGAGATTTTCATTGACTTTGGATTTGCTTGTTCTTAATTCAATTGTTTAAGTGTTTAATTATGTCTTCTCAATTTATAATCTCTTCATCTACACATAGCATAAGTAGCTAAATCCACAATTAGGGTTGTGAGAACTATGAAGAACTAACAAAGTAAAGTCAGATAATTCACTATTTTATGAAGGTGTATATACATGTATTATTATTGACTCTCTTTGATTTGCATGTTTTCTAGTGGTGGCTAACATTAGAACTCACCTAGTGTTACTGAATGGACCAAGGTAATGAATAGGTTAATTGATAGGATTTGACTTATGTGTTCTCATCTAATCAACTACATTGTGCCAAGGGGAGGTTGTACTGGGGCTAATAGGTAATGATTAGTAATGCACACTATGGAGATGGACGAAGTTGCATAGTTAAATTTGTCTCTCATCTTTGACTAAAGGGCTAGGTGAACTTAAATTATCATCCTACATGTTATCACTAGATAAGAATCAGGTTATCCGGTGATACTGAGTTGGAGAATCATGTTATAGTTAGTTTAGTTTATTTTATCATTGATTATTGCAAACCCCCTTGGGGAATTTAGTCGGTTAATTACTTGGATTGCATATTAGTGAATTTCTATGAGTTTACGTATTCCTTATGGGATCGACCCTAACCTTGGTTTGGTTCTACATCTTGACAATGTCCATTAGATCCTATAAAAAGGAGGTTTAACTTGGGCGACATCAGTTGACCCGAGTGTAAATTTATCTTTTATGAATCCTCTTTTGGCTATTAAGTTTGGTTGAGTCCTAAAATTTTAAGGGAGCCCTTTTTAATCTATACTCCTCTGGGTGTTTCTGTTGTTGCCCGAAGAGTCTATCGGGGCTGTCCTATCTTTATCTTGCATAACTTCCTCCCGTGTGATCTCATGGAACTTGAGATGTTTGATTTTGATATGTTATTCTCGAGATGGATTAGTTACATGCTTCATATGGCGCTATAGACTGTAGAACCCAAAAAGTAAATTTCAATTTTGGATGAGCTTATTCTTGAGTGGAAGGGTAGTGATATTTCTATTAGGGGTCAGTTTATCTCTTATCTCAAAGACCGGAAGATGATTTCCAAGGGGTGTATCTACCGTATTGTGAGCGTTAGTGATGTGGAGTCTGAGTCACGTACTCTCGAGTCGATTTTAGTGTTTAATGAGTTTCTAGATGTTTTTCCTTAATATTTGCCCGATATTCCTCCCAAAAGCAAAGTAGACTTTGGCATAGATCTCCATCTTGATACTCAGCCTATTTGTTGGTAAAAGGCTTTATTAGACCAAGTATATCATAATAGGGTGCTCTAATGTTATTCATGAGAAAGAAGGATGGATCCCTTTGGATGTGTATTTACTATATACAATTAAATAAAGTGGCAATCAAGAATAAATATTCATTGCCTAGGATCGATGACTTGTTTGGTCAACTACAAGGGGCAACCCATTTCTCAAAGATTAACCTCCGTTCAGGTTATCATCATTTGAGGGTCAGAGAGTGTGATATCCCTAAAATGGCCTTCTTACCGAGATATGGGCATTTTGAATTTGTGGTGATATCATTTGGGTTAACTAATGCTATGGCTATGTTTATGGATCTCATGAACTCGGTTGTCAGACTACTCCTCAATAGTTTTATAGATGATATTCTAATTTATTCCTGAAGTGAGTGGAAACTTATGGATCAATTGAGGTTAGTTCTTCAAATATTGAGGGAGAAGCAATTGCTTGCCAGGCTTAGTAAATATGAGTTTTAGTTTGGTGAAGTAGCTTTTCTTGGTCATGTGGTACTTGTGATGGCATTAAGGTTGAGCTAAAGAAGACTGAGGCCGTGAACAATTCTCTTAGATCATTGAAGCCTTCTGATATTCAGAGTTTCTTAGGTTGGCAGGTTATTATTGGAGATTTATTGAAGGTTTCTCATCCATTGCATCTCCATTGAATAAGTTAACTCAAAAGAAGGCCACATTTGTATGGTTGGATGTGCGTGAGAAGAGTGTTCAGACTTTGAAGGATCGACTTATATCAACTCCTGTATTGATCTTACTAGATGGTTTAGAACGGTTTGTGGTGTATTGCGATGCTTCTCGGGTTTGGTTGGGTTATATGGGAAGGTGATGCATAATTATCATCCATCCAGTACAGAAGCAAGCTACCTTTCTTTGATCCCCCTTCCCTGGTAGGGAAGAGAATGAAAATGGACCGCAGATGGTAGCCGTGGTTGATTTTGATTCAAGGATCTTACAAGGTGGAGCAAAATCTTCTATCGTGTTCTATTTTCTCTGGCGGGCCCCCTAGTCCATGGTACTGGAGCGATTCTATAAGGACGATTAGGCACAAATTCTATCCTTTCTACAATGCCTACAGACCAAGTACTTTATTTCAGATCAATTCTTTGCTGCAATCGCTTCGATCTAATCAATGATGTACGGGCAATTGAAGGTGCATAAAAAAAATTACTTGACTCATAATCTTGAGTTGGAGGCATTGGTGTTTGCTTTGAAGATCCGGAGATATTATTTATATGGGGTTCATGTTGATGTGTTCACCAATCACAAGAGTTTGCAATATGTGATCACCCTAGGAGATCTTAACTTAAGGCAAAGGAGATAGTTATAACTTCTTAAAGATTATGGCATAAGTGTTCAATATCATCCCAACTAAGCAAATGTTGTACAAATGCTATTAGTAGGCTATCTTTGGGTAGTGTGGCCCATGTTGCTGAGGGAAAGAAAAAGCTGGTAAAAGATGTTCACCATTTGGCTAGATTGGGTGTTAGATTTGCTGAATCTAATGATGGTGGCATTCATGTTTAGAATGGAGCCTAGTCTTCTGTGGTTGTTAATGCCATGGACAAAACAAGACTTGGCCCCGTCTTTAGTTGAGTTGAAGACGTTGGTTGCCGAGAAGAAAGTAGAGGTTTTCTCCCAAGGAGGAGATGTTGTTCTACGATATCAAGATCAGTTGTGTGTTCCAGATGTCGATGGTCTTAGAGAAGTGATCATAATTGAAGTCCAAACTCCTACTATTCTATACATCTGGGACCTACCAAAATGTATTGGCAGTTGAGGAAAGTGGATTGGTGGCATGGTATGAAGAAAGACATAACCAAGTTTGTATTCGAGTGCCCTGATTGTCAACAAGCGAAGGTGGAACATCGGAGGCCCAGTGATTTAGCTTTAAGATATTAAGATTCCTACTTGGTAGTGGGAAGATGTGGATATGGACTTTGTGATTGATTTGCCTCGTACTGGAAAGCAGTTTAATTCTCTTTCTTTAATTGTTGATAGGATAACCAAATCCTCATTTCCTACTATTCAAGACTATCTTCAATGCCAAAGATTATAGAAGGTAGTATATCTGCGAGTTGGTTAATATTGGATCATGGTAATCATTTTACTTCACACTTTTGGAAATCGTTTCAAAGAGGGCTTGGAACAAAGGTGAAATTGAGCACCTTTTTTATCCTCAAACTGATGGACAAACCAAAAGAACAACTCAAACTTTGGAAGACATGTTGAGGACTTGTGTGTTGGAATTCAAGGGAAATTACGACAATCATCTTCCTTTTATTGAGTTTGCCTACAATAATAGTTTTTATGCTAGCATTGCTATGAGACCGTTTGAGACATTGTATAAGAGAAGATGTAGATTTCTGGTGGGATGGTTTCAATTAGGTGAGATGACATTGATTGGCCCAGATTTGGTGCTGGTGGCTATGAAAAAAGTGAAGTTGATTAGGGAAAGGTTGAATATAGATCAAAGTCATCAAGAGTCTTATTCGTACGTTAGAAAGAGGGATCTTGAGTTTCTTATCTGTGATTGGGTATATGTGAAGGTTTCTCCTATGAACAATGTAATGCGTTTCAGTAAATAGGGAAAGTTATGTCCCCGATATTTAAGTCCTTATGAGATAGTTAAGCGGATTGGCAAGGTGACCTATAGATTGGACTTACCTTTGGACATGAGTTCTATCCACCTTATTTTTCATGTGTCAATGTTGATAAAGTTGATCGGTAATCCTAGTTAGGTTCTGCCTTTGGAAGGTGTTGAGGTTGAAGATAACTTGACTTATGGGGAAGTACCAGTTAAAAATTTGGATAAGCAAGTAAAACGACTTCACAATAAGGATGTGGCTTTGATTAAAGTGCTTTGGAGGAATCAACATATGGAGAGTGCTACATAGGAGGCAAAGACAGACTTGATGAGGCAATATATCTTTCCAATCTACTCAAGTCTAAGGTATTAGGTTCTTGCTATTCTAAATGGTCCTTATTCTTTCACTCTTATGTTTCATGACATGCCATACATATATGTGCACGAAATAATTTAAAGGAACTTTTGACATGAATTTTAATGATCTTATGATTTTCAAGAAATGAGTTATGCATTATGACTTCATGTTGAAAAGTTTCATGTTCAACTCAAGTTTTTTTAGGCCATGTTCTAGCCCATTTGAGGATAAATGTTCCCAAGGGGGAGATGATGTAAGATCCCAGACCCTAAGAGACCTAATGATCTGAATTATATTGGCTCCAAGCATTTTAGGCCAAGGAACTTAACTATAGGAACCTCCACGAGCCATGGTCCTCACCATGTTTCGTGAAGGGTGCTCATGGGAAGGGCTTGGCCAGTGCTCCCCCTGAATTGGCTAAGGCAGCCACTCCGAGACCCTGTACCAGTTGTGAAGCCCACCATGAGCTGTGGTGGGGTATTGTGAAACCTTTCACGAGCCATGGTGGGGGTGTCTCATGAATCCCTCTTCCCAAATGTAATTCTAAGTATAAAATTATCGTCTTGGAACTTGGGTCATTTTTATGTACCATTGCACAATAGGTGAATCTTTGTATGGATCATGAAGCCTTTAGTGGAAACATGCTTGGTCTAAATTTTTTCTAAGTGTTACAGGACCCTTGTACGTTCCGTGGTCCCTTGTACAGCTCGTGGAGCTATCCCACGAGACCACTAGGCAGTTTTCAGTACCCGCTTCATTAATAGCTTTCTCATAATTTTGGTTATTTTTAAGGGTTGTTTGAGACTTTCTAACCTATCCTAAACCCTAAAAATACCTATACTCCTTTATCCTTATTCAATTCCATTCATTACACTTCGAAATCTAGAAATCTCTCTCTTCTAAAAACTACTTTCAAGTGTGACATTGAAGATTTATCTTGGGATCTCAAGGAGGGCCTTCTTCTCATATAAATTTCTTCTTAATTCTTTTAACTAAGGTATGTGGGATTGATTAACATGACTCCTTTCAATCATGAAGACACCAAGGACTTCTTCTAATTTATGAATTTTAAGCCTACTTTAAATATGGGTCTTTTAATTTAGTGTTGATTTGATTAAATTAAGTAGTGGGCTATATTTAATTGACATTTTCAAAGTGATTTAAGCCATAGTTAGTTGGATTGCATTGATATTATAGAGGTTTGAAGATGCATATCCCTTTAAATGTTGAAGCTACGCATAGGTACTTTCAAGTATGCTCTAATTGATGATTTCCTCATGAATTTACTACAATTTCACCATATTATGAAGATTTAACTTTCAACTCCTAGTACCCATGTTATTCCCTCACTCACTCATGGCATATGCATGCATGATCATTGAGTTTCATGATATTTGTGATGTGGGCTAAGACCCAACCATGTTTAAGACTATGTTTTCAAGAGAAGTATGGGTATGACATGACATGTGATCATATAATGTCTGTGATAAGGCTCTTTGAGAAATTATGGATGCTTACACGAACATGTACAAGTATGAATGAGCTATTCCGATGCATGAAAGTACAAATATAAAGTATGATTTGGTTTGTTAAGTCCAAGTATGCACGATTATGAAGTATCTTTCGCTTTAAATCCTAAGTATGCATGATTAAGATTTGAAAAGACTCATTCTCCTTTATTAAAAGCATGTATATGTATTTGTATTCTCATGGGATGATGACTTAGCACCAAGCAGACTTGTGAGTGAGACTATCCCAAAGGGTCCTTATGTAAATCCTCAAGTCACATAACTATGTTCCAAATATAGGTTCATGTTTATGCCCCTTTGTGGATGACTATATTTATGGAAATCCTTCGCTAAATGGGTGGTGTTCCTATAAGGTAAGGTACTCTACGAAATCGGTATTGTTCCAATAAGGAGAATCACTCTCCGAGTGGGTGTTGTTCCTATAATGTGAGTGTATGGGTTACCTTTGGCAAGTAGCTGTCATGCCCCGAAAGGGTACCCTGAGCGTAGCCGGCACCCAGAGACTATTGCTAGTCCCAAGCGAACCATATGACCTCATCACAATCCTTCAATCATAGTTTAACAAATCAGCAAAAGACTAAAGATGAAGGAAAATCTCAATATATAAAGGCCATAGGCCAGTAATCAAACCATTATTCTCTGATATAGAAATAGTTTTAAAGGAAATCAGTCAAGAGATAAAGATTGCAACATCAACTAATCACTATCTTGTCTATGAAGCCTCTAACTACTATCTAGATGGTTTCGCTAAATGGGTGGTGTTCCTATAAGGTAAGGTACTCTACGAAATTTGTATTGTTCCCATAAGGAGAATCACTCTCTGAAATGGGTGTTATTCCCATAATGTGAGTGTATGGGTTACCTTTGGCAAGTAGTTGTCAAGCCCCGAAAGGGTACCCTGAGCGTAGCTGGCACCTAGAGACTATTGCTAGTCCCAAGCGAATCATATGGCCTCATCACAATCCTTCAATCATAGTTTAACAAATCAGCAAAAGACTAAAGATGAAGGAAAATCTCAATATATAAAGGCCATAGGCCAATAATCAAACCATTATTCTCTGACATAGAAATAGTTTTAAAGGAAATCAGTCAAGAGATAAAGATCGCAACATCAACTAATCACGATCTTGTCTATGAAGCCTCTAACTCTACTATCTAGATGGTACCACAATAGGCCATGGCTACCTCAATCAAAGAAAATAAAGTATTAACTCAAGCTCGATGAAAATATAAATGATTATCCTCCGGAAGTAGGGGAGGACTCAACAATCAGTTTGGATATGAATGGATCCTTAACGATTCGCCTGTTGATGATCCCTAGTACCAATCTCTGCATCATGAAATGATACAGTCCAAATAGATGTTAGTATGTAGAGTATACGAGTATGTAAAATGACTGAATAAAACAGATATAGGAAAATTAATATAAAATAACATCAACTCAGAACTCACTCAATAAGAATGTCGAATGTCTATTTAAACAAGAATAAAAACTAGACAATGGGGAATCCATACCAACCCATCCTCATCCAATCAAATCAACTCAAAGTCCTATTAGTGTGCGACTTATCTAGGAGTTTCTATTATCTGACAACAATCACTTATGAGTCAGTGAGTGTACAACAATCCCGCAGATGTTACCACAACCATACCATACTTGCCAGGTAAGGAACAACTCGGGTCCACAAGGGATCTAGTCTCTAAGCCCTCTATTGCTTTTAGGGATATTAACTCAAGAGGGAACATCTGATGAAGTGGTTCAATCCTCAGCTACGCTTGGTGACGTAGTTAATAAGCGCAAGTTGGATTTACTCTTACTCATTTGGTGCTCGATACTCTTCCAAAGACTCAATGCTTTTAAGACCGGTCATCCGTCTCTGTCAATTATCTCAATTAGTCTCATGGAGACTCTCATCATCTCATTAACTCAAACTCAATTGGGCCTTTCAACCTATCATCTCAATCATCTGATCAACTCAATTCTCATTTAATAACTCAAGGACTCGGATCAATCATTAGAAGGAAGTCAATTAGACATATCTCTAGAGTTCAATTATGGATGCTCATTGGACCATCAGGCTTTTATCAACTTATTAATCATAGTCACATCACAATCACAATCAACATTCTTAAGTCAAGGCTCTAGAATCAATTCCCTAAGTTCATTCATGCATTCTTTATAAAATAATGTATAGGATCTATGCAATGACTCATGAAAAGTATTTCATTAGTGAAATTAAGTTTATGTTGATCATCAACATATGAAAATACATATAATGTATAATTTTCAAGAAAGCATTCAAAAATAAGCATGGAGACTCAAGATACTCACAATCTTTCTATTACCATCAATGGGGGCACATGGAAGAACAATTTCATTTACATACCTGGAATGAAGATAGACGATTAACTTGGCACGAATGTGGCTTGAATTCCTCGAATCCTCATTCTTCTTTATTCTTTCTTCTCTTTAGCCCTAGGTCCTTTGTTAGAATGTTACGAAAAGCTTAGGAATGGGTTAAAAATCCTTTTTATGCTTAAAACGACCCATATTGATTGTGTTTTAAGTTTAGGAGGGTTGGGAAAAGTCTGGAATACCCCTTATGAAAAGCTAAAAAAATGTTTTGTCTCGAGATACTCAGTTCGCATCATAGACCTATGTGCTTTTCGAGTTTTTTTGTCAAAACTTTTCTGATCGAGTTTTCGAATCCCGTAGAAAATATTGGGATCACATCCAAGTGTGAATCCGCAAATAGTCTGCGACGCGAAGATATCGCGCACTCTTACTAGAATGCGTTTTTGCATTGAAAAGTTATCTTTTGTTCTGGTTTCTTTAAAAATCAACCAAGACCATTTTCTAACACATTTTTCAGGCTCATCGCATCTCTGGCATTGAATTTTCCATCGGAGTTGAGGAAGATGCATTATGCACACATCTCTCATCTAGGGGTATTTAGGTATTTTTATCGGGTGTTGTAGTAGTCCACTCTTTCTCAGTTGTAGAGGCAACATCGCGATTCTAAGTACTACCTTGCTTAGTCTTATATGCCGATTGAGGTCCCATCCTTACTATGTTTCAGTATTTGGCATTTCATGCATTATGGATTTCATGGCATATTGATATTACACTCTTTCTTATATACTTGTTTCTATATATGTATGTGCAATTGCCATCTAACATTGGTTGCAGGTTATTATGTTTATAAACATTTCATGCCCGCATAATTAGTACATTCAAACGTACTAATGCATAATTTTTTCCTACATTATCTAACTATTTAGGGACCGGAGACTATCATCTTTCACCTCTTGACGACTAGCTTGATTGATAAAGAGTTGTTTGTGGTAAGTCCTATCCTCCAAGGACAAGCCACCTACTATATACCTCCTATGGTACGATGCTTTATGTCTTTACTTTACGTGTGATGCCGGGACATGTATTGGATCCCGTCTTATTCTATGACCTAGAGGTATTATTGGACATCATGTAAACTCTATGCATGGTCTTGTTATGTGTTAAGCTATTTACTTATGTCTCGACCCAAGCCTAGGACCTAGACATGACACGGTGAATGGGGAATCCGAAGGGACCCCAAACAAGCCTCTTAGCATATCAACCACACATCTTTGGTCATAGAAGCAAAATAAACAATAACATGGGGTATAATAAAAGGGAAGCAGGCTGAAGGGATGTCTTTGATAATCACAAAAGCATAAAAGAGTCAACCTCATAACATAAATACTCCATTATATCCAATAATACCACTAACTTGGAATGGAGTGGGGCCAAGACACTATCCAGGTTCACCCTCATAATAATGAGTATTCAATATAATGAAGTCTAAAAATAGAAAGAGTAATGTAGATGGTGTCCTCGGAATTGAGAACTCACAATGCTTACCTCCGAAGTATTGAACTAGCCACGTGTAGGATGATCAAAAGGAGCTTTGGTCCCTACATGGTAATATCATCTAGGCATAGAGTATGCGTTAGTATGTTTGAATTTACTAAGTATGCGGGATGCAATGCAACAAGGCATAAGCCAATATAGTCAAAATACATATTCATAAACAATGGATATATAATATCAATATGATATGCATGATCAATGCTCATTTTTTTGCTCATAATAAAAATGCTTTAGGTCATTCATCTTGCACAATATCTATCATAGATATGTGGGAAGTGACCTCAACCGACATACACCAAGCAGCTACAACTTGGACTCCAAGGCATGACACCCTCTCGGTTCAAGTGACCGAGCATGATACCCCCCGGCGAAGTATGGTCTACTTGCCAGGGCAAACCAAACATGATAACATGAACTAGATGGATCCACTAGTATAGCAAATCATAATCCTGTGGTGGCACATGGTTTAGAGACTAAAGACTTTATATAAGGACCCCTTGAGTCGATCTCCCATCTTAAGCCTCAATTGGTGCTAAGTCAAATCCTATGGAATACTTGAAATAATCATACTTGAATCATAACATGAATAGCTTGTAAGAACATGACTTGAGTAGCTCATAAACATGCTTGACCTCTAGTAGTGAGACTAACTTGAACATGAGAGCAGATCTTAATTATACATGTAGGGCTTTAACATGAATGACTCACAAGAGGTAAAAATCTTGAAATAGGGCTTAACTTGATACTTGTAAAATCGTTAATATTTTCATGAATTCATTATCTTCTTGAAAGCCCTTAATCATCATGAAGTCACTTCACTTGAAAATACATGTAATAGATCATCAATAACTTGAGAATTCTTGTCATGTCATTTTATCAAACACATGGGGTGGGCTCATGATACTTGTTCAAAATCATGCAATTCAATAGTGACATGAGATGAGTAAAGTAAATGCAAATCAACCCACCAACATGGTAATAAAACCCTCATGTAGGGTATCTTGAAATCCATCATAAAAGCTCATAATAGTTCATAGTTTCATAGCTCAAAACATGCATAGTCTTAATAGACAAAACCAATTCATGGTATAAGCTTGGAATAGGATTCATCTATAATCAATCAATACTTGATAAAATCCCAACATGATTTATGCTCACATTTCATAATAAAAGATACCCATAGGTAATACAACTTGAAATCATGCAATTTTCATAAAAAGAGGAGGATGGGCTCCATGGGTGAAAGGACCTATATGGATGAAGACCCATATACCTTAAACCTTGAATTCCTTGAAAAGAACTTGAAGTGGTGTTGTTAGAGCTTGAAATGAATCCTTGAGTCCCAAAGTTGTGTTGAAATCCTTAGGTTTGAATGAGAGAATTGATAGTCTTAGGGAGGTTTTAGAGAGGGTTTTGTAAGCTATGTAGTTGAAAAAAATGGCTAAGTATGGGTGATTTCACGTTTAAATTGGCATGGGGCTATTACCCCAATGCCCTTAAGCGAAATAAGAAAATTGAGGAAAATAATATACTAGTCCATACCCCTGGCACAATGCAGACCCAACACGAAGGCAACATTTGTTAGTCCACGCCCTGGCATGTCGTGGCTTGGGTGCGGACAGATACTTGAATTTTGGAAATTAGCGAAAAAAATTTCGCTACGGGTTTTCTAAAATCCGGGTTATGCCCATTTCCAACTCAACTTTGCCCCCTGATGAGAATTAAGTAGGATTTTTGAAATCATGCACGGATTTTGAGATATGTGGAAATTACAATTATGGAAAATTTCGAAGCATATGAGGGGTGTTTCAATATCTCTCCCTTGGGAACATTCATCCTCGAGTGTCAAAGAAACATGCGTAAGAGAAGTAATTATCAACATTTCAGCTTGACATGAATGTAACAAATGCATTTAAACATCATTTTCAAAAATCTCAACATGAACTTCAAAAATCACCATAAACTTGTTACCATGAACATTAATGCATGCCAAATGACGTGAGGGCTAAAACTTAGGGCTTGAAATCATGGGTAAGACTGAATTTTATATTTTAGGCTTGAATAGAATGAAAGAGATACGAATATTGCTTTTTCATGTAGGCTTCGGCTTCCCAAGTGACACTTCCAACTCGTTGATTCCTCCAAAGGGCCTTGACGGATGCTACATCTTTGTTCCTCAACCTTTTCCTTTATAAGCCTCATTTTCTCCATGGTATCCATTACCATGTCCGGTCTAATTAAAACCATCCCATCAATAAACCTCCCTCAAATCTCTACACATCTTGATGGAACCAGGTTGAATAGAGTGGGATGGATTATGAGCCTCCCTCAAAACCCAATTTCTTAGGTCATTAACATTAGGTACACAACCTACTTTGGTACCTAAGGGCACCATCTCCCCCTTGGGAGAAAATCTCCATTTTACCATCCTTCACCAAGGTCTTCAACTCTAGCAAGATGGGTTCAAGATCTTGTTTTGACTTTACTTCCTCAATCAAGGAAGATTTAGAACCATCAACAACTACTATACTATCATTTTAAACTTCATCCAACCTAACCCCAAACCTAGCCAATCGGTGAACTTCTCCAGCCACCTCTTTTCCACCATCATGAATATGAGCTAGATTACCCATAGACACTCTACTTAGAGCATCGGCCACAACATTAGCTTTGCCGGGATAATAATGTACACTCATGTCATAATCTTTAAGGAGCTCCAACCACCTTCTTTGTCTCATAAGATCTTTTTGGGTGAAGACATATTGGAGACTCTTGTGGTCAGTAAATACATCAACATGACCCCATACATGTAGTGACACAAAATTTTCAAAGCAAACACCACGATTGCCAATTCAAGATCATGGACGGGATAATTTTGCTCATGAACCTTAAGTTGTCTAAAGGCATATGCTCTTACCATGCCATTTTGCATCAAAACACACCCCAAACCAATTCTTGAGACATCAATATACCACAAACCCTTCCAACCCTTTTGATAGAGCCAAGATAGGAGCGGAGACAAGCTTATCTTTCAAAGTTTGGAAACTCTTTTCACATTCGTTGGTCCACCCAAATTTTTTCTTCTTTTGGGTCAACTTTGTCATAGAGGAAGCAACAGAAGAAAAACCATTCACAAACCTCCTGTAATAACCCGCCAAACCCAAGAAACTCCTAATATCCTACGAAGTGAACGGTCTAGGCTAATTTTTTATCACCTCTGTCTTTTTAGGATCCATCGTAATGCAATCACCCAACACCACATGTCTTAGAAAAGCAACCTCTTTCAACCAATATTCACACTTTTCAGATTTAGCAAACAACCTCTCATCCCTCAAGATTTGCAACACCACCCTCAAATACATGCTCTTCCTCATTCCGAAAATAAATTAATATATCATCAATAAAGACCACCATAAATATGTCAAGGTAGAGTTTAAAGACCCTATTGATGAGATCGATAAATATAGCTAGTGCAATAGTCAAACCAAAAGACATTACCACAAATTTAAAGTGCCCATAACTAGTCCAAAAAGTTTTCTTGGGAATATCACACTCCCTCACCTTCACTTTGTGGTATGTTGATCGAAGATCAATCTTAGAAAAGTGACAGCCCCTTGTAGTTGATCAAAAGGTCATCAATTCTCAGTAGAGGTTACTTGTTCTTTATGGTAACCCTATTAAGTTACCGGTAATCAATGCACAGTCTAAGAGAACCATCCTTTTTCTTCACAAATAACACCGGTGCACCCCAAGGTGACTTACTAGGCCTTTTAAACCCTCCTCCAACAAAACCCTCAATTGATCCTTCAACTCCTTTAATTCCGTCGGGGCCATACGGTATGCGAAAATAGAAATGGGTTGAGTATCGAGAAAGAGGTCTATACCAAAGTGTATTTCCCTTTCAGGAGGAACATCGGGAAAGACATTAAGAAACTCATTGACCACCAGAACCAACTTAATATGAAGGACTTTGGACTCGACATCCCTAATCCTCACAATATGATAAAGACAACCCTTAGAAATCAACTTTTGGGCTTTAAGACAAGAAATGAATATACCCTTGACCACCATATCACGACTTTCCCATTCAAAGACGGGCTCATTAGGTATTTGGAATTTAACCTTATGGCTTCTACAATCAATGGAGGCATAATATGCATGTAACCAATCCATCCCAAGAATGATATCAAAATCTACCATATCTAATTCAACAAAATCACAAGGCAAGACTTTATGTAATATGAACACGGGACAATTTCTATAGACTTGTTTAGGAACAATGGACTCACCAATGGGGGTTGACACTTCATAAGGTTTATAGAACAATTTGGGACTCACATAAAGCTTTTTGGCAACAAAAGGAGTAATGAAAGAAAGAGTGGCCCTGGATCTATCAATGCATATGCATCAAAATCTAAAACCTTCAACACACTTGTGAAGCACTACTCCAAATCTAGTGACCCCTAGAGGGGTATGGTTGAGAACATCAATGGTCATCCTCATAATTCTTAGTAACCCATGGACAATGTCTCAACTTATGATCCTTTGAGCCACACTTGAAGCATGCACTCGAACCGGCCAAACAATCTCCTGAGTGGTACTTTCCACACTTGTGGCACAGAGGAGAAGCTTGAACACCAACACCATTGCCTTTCCTTTGAGCATATGGGAAATCAACAATCTTGTGGCCCATCTTGCCACACCAAAATCACGCAACCATGTTCCTCCAACATGTGCCACCATGATTCCTCCCACATTTTGTGCACCTAGGATGGGTCGCTCCACCATTGCCACTGAGCTTAGCGTATGGAAGCCTACTTTCAAATTGAGCCCTTCTTCTCCTTTCCTTTGAAGCCTTGGGCAATCTCTCATCTTATGCTCAACACCGCCACACTTGAAACAGCCTTCGATTCCCGCCAAACATCTTCCTTGATGCTTGTTGCCACACCCTTGACAAGTGGCAAAAGGGATCCTTTTCTTCTTGTACTTGGGAACCGGTAGACTAGCAGAAGATGAGGCACCACCAACTCGGTCCCTCTTCTTCTTCCTCTCCTTTCTCTTGTCCCTTGAAGTCTCGGGGGCACCCACTTGTTGATTGAGTTGAGCGGTTACAACCTTGGTCAATAGCCATAGAGCATTACGAACCTCTGCATTTGACATGTCGCTGTTGGGAAGTTGATCCTCAAGTAAGAGATGGTTACCGCCTTGCCCACCATTCTGAATAGCTTAAGACATATCCCAAAACATAATGGTTAGGAATCAGTAATAAGCCTTAGGGGGCCTTAGCTCTACCAACCAACAAAGATCATGAAGAAGTGAAACATTTCCTAAAATACTTCATAGCCTCCCATTCATAGTTGTGTCACAACCATGAATAAGACTCTAATCAATGCGGTGTGTTGGATTTTTAACGACTATTAAAAACCAAGTGCTCTAATACCAAGCTGTTCATGATCTAAGCCTAGGACCTAGACGTGACACAAGGAATGAGAAACCCAAAGGGACCCCAAACAAGCCTCTTAGCATATCAATCACACATCCTTGCTTGCGAAAGCAAAAAATAAACAACAACAGAAATATAATAAGATGGAAGCATGGCTAAGGGAAGTCTTTGATAATTGCAAAAGAATAAAAGAGCCAAGCTCATAGTATAAATAAACCATCATATTCAACAACACCTCTAACTTGGAACGGAGCGAGGGCCAAGACACTATCCGGGATCACCCGCATAATAGCAAGTATTCAACATAATAAAGTCTCAAAATAGCAAGAGTAATGTAGATAGTGTCCTCGGACTCACAATGCTTATTTTTGAAGTACTGAACTAGCCACATAGAGGATGCTCAAAAGGAGTTCCAGTCCCTACATGGTAATATCATGTAGGCATAGAGCATGCGTTAGTACATTTGAATGTACTAAGTATGCGAGATGCAATGAAACAAGACATAAGCCAATATAGTCAAAATGCATATTCATGAACAATGAATATATAATCTCAATATGACATGCATCAATACTCATAATAAAATATGCTTGTAAATCATTCATCTTGCACAATATATATTATACATATGTGGGAAGTGACCTCAACTGACATAGACCAAGTAGCAAAAACTTGGACTCCGAGGCTTGGCACCCTCTCGGTTCAGGTGACCTGGTATGACACCCCTCTACAAAGTGTGATCTACTTGCCAAGGCAAACCAAACATAATAAATGAACTAGGTGGATCCACTAGTATAGCAAGGGTAATTAATCATAATCCTATGGTGGCACATAGATTAGAGACTAAAGACTTTATATAAGGACCCCTTGAGTTGAGCCCTCAACTTAAGCCTCAATCGGTGCTAAGTCAAATCCCAAGAAATACTTGAAATGATCATACTTTAATCATAACATGAATAGCTTGTAAGAACATGACTTGAGTAGCTCATAAACATGCTTGACCTATAGTAGTGAGCCTAACTTCAACATGAGAGCAGATCATAATTATACATGAACCCTTGTTTTAACATGAATGGTTCATAAGAGGTAAAAATCTTGAAATAGAGCTTAACTTGATACTTGTAAAATCATTGATACTTTCATGAATTCATTATATGCTTGAAATCCCTTTAATCATCATGAAGTCACTTGACATGAAAAGCATGTAATAGATCATCAATAACTTGAGAATTCTTGTCATGGCATTTTATCAAACACATAGTGGGTTCAGGATACTTGTTCAAAATCTTGCAATTCAAGAGTTAAATGAGATGAGTAAACTCAATGTAAATCAACTCACCAACATGGTAATAAGACCCTCATGTAGGGTACTTGAAATCCATCATAAAAGTTCATAATATTTCATAGTTTCATAGCTCAAAATATTCAAGTCTCAATAGACAAAGCCAATTGATTGAATAAGTTTGGAATAGACATTCATGCATAATCAGTCAAAGCTTGATAAAACCCCAACATGATTTATGTCATATTGCATAATAAAGGATACCTATAGGTAATAAACTTGAAATCATGCAATTTTCATAAAAAGAGAAGATTGGGCTCCATGGGTAAAGGGAACCATGGATGAAGACCCACATACCTTAAACCTTGAATTCCTTAAAATGAACTTGAAGTGGTTTTAGTGCTTGAAATAAATCCTTGTGTCCCAAAGTTGAGTTACAATCCTTTGATTTGAATGTGAGAATTGATAGAGTCTTAGAGAGGGTTTTGTAAGCTATATAGTTGAAAAAAATGGTTAAGTATTGGTGATTGCACATTTAAATGGGCATGCTGCTATTACTTCAATGTCGTTGGACAAAATAAGAGAACTGAGGAAAACAATATACTAGTCATTGCTCTTGGCGCAACGTGGACCGAACACGGAGGCAACATTTGTACTAATCCACGCCTCAGACGCGTCGCGGCCTGGGCATGGATAAACACTGGAATTTCGGATATTAGCAAAAATTATTTTTCATTATGGATCTTCAAAAATCTGAGTTAAACCTATTTTCCACTCAATTTCACCCCTTGATCGAGAATATGAAGTCGAATTTTTTAAATCACGCACAGATTTGAGATATATGGAAATTCCAATCACGTGGCATTCTAAAGCACATAAGGGGTGTTTCAGCTTATGGAGACTATGATTATGTATATCTCATGTTGTTGAGGTTATGATGATACATTCATGACGAGGTGTGATAATGTAGAAAGTCCTGAGTCCCTTCTATCCCCATAGCGTGAGTCATACTTCCCTGCCCCTTAGTTCTTACATGTCGTATGTAAAATCATGCAAATCCCTCCCTATCACTATGACATCCCCATAGCATGAGTCATATTTATCCGCTCCTTAGAACTATGTGTTTATTGCTCAATCATACATTTCTGAATCGATGACATGTATATGGATGCTATGAGGCTTGTTTAGAGACTCTCGGGTTCCTATTTGCCATGTCACTCTTATGCCCTAGGCCTGGGGTGTTATAATCGCTTCAATACTCACTCTCCCAATTGAGAAATTACATATGAGCTTCAACCCATAAGCTTGTCCTTATTCTCAATTGGAGTTCACTTGACTTTCCCCTGGAATAAGATCCCAAAGGACTCTGTTAGAATTTTAATGTAAAGGTTGGGTAATAGCATATGGGTAATAGTGGTTCATCCCTCCTTAAACTCTAGATATTCTTTTCATGCTCAAGGATCCTTTCTCTTCTCTTCTTCTCCTTTAGACACCTCCTTTGCTTTTGATCTTTCATCCTAAGTGTGTCCCCTTTTTGCACTATCTTTCATAATTTCGGAGGGCCCTCTTTTCCAAGCAATTCTTTTTCAGTACAACCTTTATTAAGCTTTTTCAATATTTTCTTGCTTTCATTTTCAAGGAATCCTCAACTTTCTTTCATTTTCTTTTGTCTTTCCTCGACTCTTGTATGAGAGACATCTCCTCTTTCTAGCCTTTGACCATCACTTTGCTCATTTTCGATCAAGGAGGGATTAGTAAGGTACAAGAAGGAATTGTCTTTCACAAATACAAGTCAAGGCTACACGCTTGCAAAAGAAAGGATCAAGGCTCAAAGGGTTTTACTAGGGGCTCAATTAATTGTCAATATGGTCAAAGTAGACTCAATGGAACCAAAGAAGGGCTAAAGTCCTTTCCTAATCTTGACTCAACCAAGTCATTCCTCAAAACAAACTGGTAAGTTCTAGATATTGCAAAGTATTCCTTTCAACAAAATTTCTAATCTCACCATAGCAAAATGGATTCACATTTAAATAATGGCAACACATTCTCAACTTTCGATCATTGCATATCCAAGCTAAATCACTCACATAGCCAACTCAAGTTGCATCAATTCCATACATGGACTGATTTATAAAAAAAAAAAAGATTAATTAGAAAGTGAGTACATACTACTTGTCCATGGCACCATCCAAATCAAAGATATGGATCATCGATGCAAAGATTGCTAAGCACTAGAGACACAATATTTGCATTGAACGGCTTTTCGTATATGTATGTGTTTTTCCCGAATTCAACAATATCATTTGCAATCATTCATCCACTCAACTTAATAAGAAGTAAATTAAAATAGCAAACAAATACTACTCAAATACAACCCAAATTAAAATTTATTTACAACAAAAAAATTTAAAATTTTCTCAAAATTCATCAACAAAATCAAAACATCATTTTTTCATCAAATCATAACAAAAACATAAGGTAATCATCATCATCATCAATAGAGATAAGGCACTCTACATGCTCACCTCCTCCAAATTAAAAAACATTGTTCTCAATGTGTAAGGAATAACCGAAATCAAGCATAAAAGAAAAGAGTAAGTGGAAGAATCCCCCTGGTCTGAATCAATCCTGCTATGGTGGTGGTGGACTTGAGGAAGTGGCTATGGAGGCATCCATACGCTCATCTATTGGTGTAATATAAAGATCAATCAATGGCCTCTTGAGCTCGAGCTCATGTACACTAGATGTTCCTATTATGTTTAGAAGAAATGTTTCTTTCGCAGTGTCCATGATTTGGTCTTTCACCCATGATCCTCACGATCCTATTGGCTAGACTTTACTCTCATAGCTTCTTTATCGGTTTTTGAGGTACTTACTCCCTTCGTTTCTTCACTGCCTTCAACCAGAATATCCATATTCAACACATCATTGGGAACCATAGCCCTGTCCACTTTGGGTGGATCCTATAGCCCATCCCAAAAAGTGCTTAAATCTGTGATTGAAGGGCTTCCACCTCCTTTTTCAAGTAAGCAATGTCAGCTCTTAAAGCCGACAACCTGTCACTTCCACCACCTTCCTTCTCTACATCTATCACCTTATCCTTTAAGTTGTCGAATTCCTTTCTAAGGTCATCTATCTTTGCCTCAAGCCTATCTATCCACAGCTTGTGTGCAGTCATCAAGTCCAACTGGTTGGACTCAACCTCAACATATAGTAAAGAGCTATGGTTGCGTCAATCAACTTAGATATAGATGACTCAACCTAAGTGATAGAAAGATCGGCTACTTTTCGCCAGTAGGCCAATGCCATAAATGGTAGCCCTAGTGAGTGAGGGTTGGTCATCTTTGGCCTGTGGCTTTGCGTATACCTCACCAGTGGGAAAAGTAGCAAAAGATGAATGTAAAGAAGGGGACGAAGATATTATACCTGCCTTGGGACCCAACTCTGCAGCACCAAAATTGATGACCTTAACATCAACTATTGGTGTTTTGTCCATCGATTTCTGCCTTGCCTATCTTCCTCGTCCCTTAGAAATTTAGCATCAATCCTCCAAATTTTAGTAGATACCTTGGAATCACCTCTACAACAGTATTCTTGTTTTGATGAACTTCGAATTGCTTACATAAAAGGTTTTGATAACACTTCTAAACAAATACGAGGTCTTCTATGGTTTTGCCATGGTGATGATTTCTGGAACGATGATTGCACCGAGATTTAACTCTTTTTTGTCCTTGATTTAGCTATTTTTTGTCCATAATGTAACCAACCAAAAGTATCGACTCATTCTATGAAGGCATCAAGTTACTGCTGATGAATTCAAACCAAAATCATGCTGGTATGTTCATTTCCTTCTTTAATAATTTCTCCCTCCTCTAATGATGAGGGAGCTGAAATTTCGATCAACAGGGCTAACCATGCATTTTTATCCTCAAATGTCTTGAGTTGCATTATGTTTTTTAGGAAACTTCAATGCTAAAATGTGCATACTATAATATCATTGATTTCGGCCTCACCACGTGGGACTAGCACACCTCACACTTCTACAATATCAAGAGGTTTGAGAATTGTCTTCAACCAGCTCTTGCCTTTAGGAGTAGCCTTACCATAGGCCTCATAGAATTTGTGAATTCCAGGTTGGGCTCATACGGATCCCAAGCTTTAATAAAAATCTAAAAGTTATGAAATTTAAGGACTTTCTAAGCCTCTAGGTACTGACCAATAACTCTATCCATTGAAAACTTCTTCTCTTCAAGAATTGCCTTGTGCCTCTCTACTCTGAGCCTGTTTAGATGTCTCGGGGCTACTGTCTCCTGAATTCTCTGATATCTAGAGTAGTGGGTCATGCAAGTCCTTGGACCTTGGCCTCACTTCGTTGACTTCTAGGACGTGGAACCAAAGTAGGCTTCTTTATCGAAGTTTTGGACCCCTCATCTTCTTAGCTGGTCCAGGTCACACAGAGGGATCCTTCATTATCACTGTTGGACATTCGGTGCTTAGCCACATTTCTTTTACCTTTCCCTTCAACCTCCTTATGAGGCCTTTGAGATCATCGTCCTCCTACCTTGTCGAGAGCTATAATAACTCACTGAGATGCACTGGATCCATCTCAAGTACAGGTTCCTTGGATTTGCCTATTTCAGCATAACACACTCCAAACATGATGTGAGTATCAATCATAAGGCAATTAGGTTCAACATTTAAGCACAATAGAATCATTTTGGGTGGACAGGTTTGTTTCATCGCAAAACATATTCGGTGGGTCGCTGAGCTGGTTCGGCGATCAAATAGGTCATCACCTATTTGCATAATTTTTAGAATTTTTCTCATTGCTACTTTCAATGATGACGGTACAAATTCGGTGATACGCCAAATGGATTCAACAGTAGAAGATACCATCACCAAAAGTTGTAGTGCTCAACAACAAATAACCATTAGACAAAGCGGTGTGTATGACCCTTTGGTACATCACCGAGTCCAATTCGGAGGTCAAAATGACCATCGCCGAAGATGATTGGCAAGGCCAACTCCCATGCATTCAAAAGTTGATCATTTTACATAAGAACAATGGCACACTAACCCGCATTCAATCATTGATACATGCTTATTCATTGATTTTTACATTCACATGGCCATCATGGCTATAAAATCATTCCAGCAACAACTTTCTCTTAAGAATGAGGTAACCGAATCTATCATTCGTCAAGTTCATTTCGCTCAAAAGGTTTTGAGATTACTCAGACTTCACCCATAGCTCACAAGAGAAATCAATTCAACATGCATGCATTTTCATTCAAGCACTCTCATGATCAAGATACTATCTTAATTTAAAATAATCAATAGGGTAACAAAGGTAGAACTGAGACATTAACTACTAACATTCAATGTTTTGGCAACAAAACAATCACATTTCGCCCTAGCCCACATAATCTGCACCACCAATTTCAAGATATTTCAAATGCATCAAAACCCAAATAAATCACACATACATACAATATAAGGTTCTAGAATCACCAGAGTGTCTCACCCATCTGATTTCTATCAACTCTTCAATCACAAAACATGATTATCACACACACAAAACCCTGATCAACACTTCCTCACTCAAGAGTATCATGCATATAGAAGAAGTTTAAGTTAAGGGCAAAAAACGTACCTCCTTGATGATGTAGAACTCAATGAGAACCTTGTAATAGCTTTTTTCTGACGAATTTCTTCTCACCAGGAGAAATTTTGCAAGTAAAAGACTAAAAGGGAGTATTGGCTTGTAAAGGAAACGAAAAATCAGGCATGAGGAGTCAAACTGTGGACTCTCCTCATCAAACACATTCGATGGTTCGACAATTGTGCTTAAGACCGTTATTTTTAATAGAATTCAAACCTTAACTTCAATAACAAAGGGTGGTGACATTGATCATCGCTCAATAGGTTCTGAGATCCACCAATTTGAAACTAACATCACTAAATTTGACAGCACCATAAGAGTTCTTTTGAATGATACCAAAGGCAGTCAAACTTGCGATAACTGTTTCATTTCAGTGATTCGTTGAACAGGCCATTGAGGTTACCCTTTTATCTTCCACTTCAAATTTGCCCTCTTCAAATCTACACAAATCAACACCTATTATTTAAGAGATAAGCTTACGAAACTACCTTGGTTTGCCTCCTAAGCAGCGTTGTAGTTAACATCATGGCACCATGTAGTCCTTCCACTTCCTCAAGTGGCCCATGAATGGTCTATCATTGATATCACACTGAGGTCTTTCACCTTCTTCAGAGTCTCGTAGATGTTGAACACCACCTCCTCATTATTTATCTTGAACCTCAGGTCTCGTCATTCTACATCGACACCTGCCCTTCCAGTGGCTAAAAATGACCTTCCCAAGATAATAGACACATCGGTGTCTACCTAACAATCCAAGATCACAAAGTCAGCCGGAAGAATGAACTTGTCTATCTTTACCAATACGTCGTGATGAATCCCTACCAATCTTTTGATGGCCTGATCATCCATAAGCAGACATATAGTGGTTGGTGAAGGGATTTCCAGTCCTAATTCCTCGAATATAGACAAGGGCATAAGATTTATGCTTGTACCTATATCACATAGCGCCTTGTTGAATTTGTAAGCTATAATGGTGCAAGGTATTATGAGCGCACTAGGGTTCTCATTCTTCACAACTAGAGCTTTTATCAAGATAGCACTGCAATTGTGAGACACCTCAATCGTCTCACACTCTAGGGTCTATTTTATTGACATAAACTCTTTTATAAATTTGGCATATCCTGACATTTCAGTCAGTTCCTCAACCAATGGAACATTTATGGACATAGAATTGAATATAAAAAGAAATTTTTGAAATTTGGCATCCTCCACTTTCTTCTTTAATCATTGAGGGAATTGAGGGAATTGAGGATCAATCTTAACTTGTGGTGCTTTTAACCTCATAATTGAACTTGAATTTTTGGGGAAGGTTTTCTTAACATTCATAATATCATTCCCAAAATTCTCTTTTCACCACTCCTAGGATTTCCAAAAGTATCACCACTTCTATCATCAGCTACATTCTTATAAATATCAACATTCACTGTACTTTCATCTTCTCCTACCTCATTCAGACCTTCTTCAATAGCAAGTGAGGACATAGTACCTTCTACCACTCTTCCACTATTGTTAGTGATAGATAAACACTACTGATCAGTGCCCTTAGGATTGATTACTGTGTCACTAGGCAAACCACCTTTTGGTCACTAGTTGAGATGGGTTGATATATTGCCAAGTTGAGTCTACAAGTGCTTGATAAAAGCCAAAATGTGACGTTACTATTTGACCCAACTGTGGAAAGTCAGATTTTATCTACTTCAAGACTTTATCAGAGGCTTCAACCTTGTTCGAAATTTGGGTTAGCATATCTTCAATCTGGAGACTCTCCTGATTCACCACATGATCAACAACCTTCACCCTATCGTGGCACAGAACATACCTATCTATGACCCCTTCACTATTGCTATAACCCCATCATCGGTTTGGTCAGGCCATACATGATCAAATGATCCAGCATTATTATTGTTCCAAGCTTGATTGCCTGGAGGCCTTGGAAAAACCTTCTGAGAACCTACCATTTGGTTGACCATATAATAAACCTCCTCACTGTAACCACTTTAAACTGGTGCACTATCAAACAGTACATCACTAGTAGCCCCCAACACATTTACACTCTTACAATTTTCTCCCATAACATGCTTAGTCAAGAGGTCAAGCTGAGTTAGCATCTTAGCCATGTTTTTGTCCCTCACTTGATCAAAGTAAGCTCCCCTTGGATGGACCCCTGTGACTTGAAGATACGAGCTTATCCCTCACATACCATGCTCTTTAGATTTTTGTCATGTCATCTAGGAGGTCACCAGCTGCAACAAACATTTGTTCTATAATTCCACCTCTCACCAGCTGGTCAACTACCACTTTGTTGACTGCATCGAAGGTTGTATAGAAGTATTGCAATAATAATTGAAGTAAAATTTTTTGAATCGAAGCCATGTCTCATGCAGTAGCTTAGCTTCAATTTGTTTGAAGTTCTCAATACTCCTTCTCAGCTTTACCCTTTTGAGGGAGGGAAATCTTTCGAGGAATGATTCTTGAAGTTCCCCCCATGAAGTGAAAGTATATGAGGCAACTCATCTGGCTATCTCACAGTTTCTCCAATGATAGAGAATTTGAATAGTCTTAGTCTAATGGATTCTTGGTTCACTCCCCTAAAATTTAATGGGATACAAACATCAATGATATTCCTGAGGTTTTCATGAGGATCCTCACGGCCAAGGCCTCCAAATAGTTCAGCTGGAGGAGTTGCAACCTAGTGCTTGTCACATGAAAGTTAACTCCTCTGGCCAATGGGGGTCGACAGATGGCACTTGTGCTTCCCACCTGGTCCCAGTTAACAACCTGCATATCGTTAGAGTCTCTAGCATTATCACCATAGACACTCCTATCGTCTTCTATCTTAACACCTATTTTCTAAACAACAAAAACAACAAAAATGCAGTAAAATAATTCTGACAACAAGAACAAAACTTAAAAGCACATTATTCATAAACTCGTTGATTTTCGGACAACGATGTCATTTTTGATGTCACTCAACCCAGCTACTCAAAGGAAGCAGGGTTGGTCGTCATCAGCATATTACCCAATGTAGGAAGTTAGGGTCGAATCCTATAGAGAATCATGGTTCACAAATTTAAGTGGTTCATTAGACTAAGCAATTATAGATTATGGGGGTTACAATAATTAAAATCAAGATTCAACTACACAATATCTAATGAGCAAATTAATCAATGAATTAAGGGTGATGTTTGGAATGTGCAAATATGGAAATCGGTTAACTAGTTGAGTTTAAATATTTGACTAATTGATTTAATAAATAGGGGAAGGCTAGGGGGCTTGTAATCCATGTTCAGTTATGACACACAAGTATTTTCTATGATTTAATTACAATATCATAGGCAGACCACCTAGGACATGCTTGGCCTAAGAAGTCTTAGCAAAACCCCTAAAACCTTAGCCATTGAATCTATAGTTATGGACATCAATAAAAACCCCCAAAAGGTTTTCAGCTATTACATACATTCCACACTCTAATCACTCCTATTAAAGCAATAATTAGATATCTAAATTAAACCCCAAGTTTGCAACCTTGAAATTATAGATTAAACATAGAAATGGATGTAAATTCACTCAAATCAACAACAATAAAGCCTAAATATCAAAGAACCAGTAGAAAAATAAAAAACACATATGATTTACACACCCGAAACATAGGGATTTTAGCCACTCATGCTAGAAATTAGAAATTCAGTAACAAATGTAGTAGCCGATGTCATGGGTAAAAAAGAGAAAAGTTGATTTACACTAGCAGATCTCCTCAAGTTTTGCTTCCCCAATGCTTGAAACCCTATCACTCCTTTATACTCTAGAGCAAGGAGTTCTATCTACTGCTACTCTCTGTAAAACTATGGAGAATGATATGTGTAATTCCTTTCTAATTTTCTTAAATAGTTCATGCAAAAGTATAAGACTTTGTGCTCCGAGTTGCGATTTGGCGGTCAAGGCCGGCTATCGCCGAGCACTCCGATAATACATCGAATGTTCACTTGACTGCTTCCTCTGCATCCCCTCAAGTCTTGTTCCTTTGTAACATTGGGTGATGGCTCTACACTCCACCAAAGTAGTTCGGTGATTCACCAAAGTTCCTCTCTCATCACCTTTTTGTCATGGTTTTGGTGCTTAGAGTACTGCAACTTTAGGCAGTTTCTTGATCCATTCAGTAATAAGTCGAATATCTTAAGTCATATCAATTCAAACTGCTTTCCTGACTTGGGCTTAAAGCTTGGTTGCTGCAATACTAGGTGGTCCCTCTGAGTGTTCGAGGGATTGCCAATTATGTAGGCGATGCCGTTTCCAACCACGTTTTTGGCACTTTTAGTTATTTTTCCAAGACTTGACAATTATTGTCCATCTGTGCACTTTTATTTCCATTTCCTGACATAATACAAGCATATTAGTTAGAGATTGGAAATAATAGCACATCGAGAATAATATTTCTTTGAAAACTAGACCCAAAATGAGTCCGAAATATGGACTCATCAGTGAACTTTGCTAGTGATAAATAAAACATTAGACTTATTGTCTAATACAAATGCTGAAGCACAAGATATGAATTCTTATTCTTCTATGATGTTAGATCCCTACAAAAATTATTTGGAGTATATGTGATACATGGTCATTGCATTTCTCTTTTAGTAGTATATAATATGATAATTGATATGACTAATATGAAATCAATAAAAATATATATTTGTTCAAAAGTGTTATGATCTCTTATAAAAGACTGTCACTTAAAATATTGTGCTTTTTTCGTGAAAAATATCTATATTAAAATATAATCATTTGTATAGACATAAATATTGATGAAAAGTTATCTATCATATTTGTTTTGTAAAGAAACATTTGGTTCATATGCTTTTTATTGGACTCAATGATACTATGTTCATGATTGAAGATTATGAGAAGGACATCCAACAAAGTTTTTGTTGACATTAAACAATGTCTATAATTGAGAAAGTTATAACAAGTAAGAATAAAATATATGTAGGAAAAGTTTACCATATGAAGAGTCCTTTAAAACTCAATATTTTATGTCCCTTCATATTTGCTTGAGTCAAACTATTTATGGCATGATCGTTTGGACATGTCAATTAAAAAATCTGGCAAAAATTGATCAACTTGGAAGTATTGCTAAGTTCAACGTAGTAAACCAAAAAGTGAAATTTGTCTTGAATCCATGTTTGTTAAACATCCATATAAGTCGATTAATAGGAATTTAAATCCTTTAGATTCAATTCACACAGATATATGTGATATGAAGTCAATACTATCTTGTGGTTGGAAAAAGTATTATGACTTTGATGCATATGCATTGTTAGATCTAGGAGCTGATTCATCCTTTGTAACTGCATTTCTTGAGATAGATTTCATGCATGCTCCAAAGTCCTAAGTAAGTCTTTTGAAGTTTGTACTCCCGTAGGAGAGTCCATTATTGCACAAGTTGCACAAGTCCTAAGTTGTTCTTTATGACTTAATAAAGCCTTCTATGGTTGGTTTTGATGTTATACTTGGGATAGATTGGGTGCATGCTTTGTTACAACCCAAACCTAGGGCCTAGGAGTGACATGGTGAATAGGAACCCGAGAGTCCCCAAATATGCCTCATAGCATCCATGGACACATCATCATTTCAGAAGCCCATATAGATACTAAACGTAATTCTAAGGGATGGGAAAGCATGACTCACTCTATGGGGGCAATACGGGACTTAGGATCTTCCATGTTATAACATGAATCCCTAACATAACCACATAAGCACAGAATAAATTCATAATTATAACAACCCAAGCCTAGAGCCTAGACATGAAACAGCGAATTGGAACCCGAAGGGATTCCAAACAAGCCTCTTAAGCATTCATGGCACATCCTTGGTTTTGCGGAAGGATAAAAGAGTAATAAACATATAATATATAATTTCTAAGGGAAGCGAGACTTTGGACTCACACTACAGGGATGTTATAGAGAAGGGGATAAAAGTGGATCACATAGCAAATAAGTCTAATTGAAGGGTAAGTACGACTCACGCTATGGGGGTATTCAAGGACTTGGGACTTCAATCACTTCTATCCACATACAACAAGCATAGAAGGGAAAAAGTGGCTAGGGGAAATATTCGCAATTACATAAAGATAATAGGAGTCAAACTCGATACATGAATTTCCATATCCAACAACACCTAAAATGTAAGTGGAATAGGGGCCAAGACATCTCCCAGGCTCACCCTGAAAAGATAAAATTCTAAAATAAGCAAGTCTTAACAGGCGCTACGGTGCTGAAGTAGAGAAAATGCCTCGAGCCAATGTTCGAATACCAGGCGCTACGGTGCTGAAGTAACCCATGCCATACTCCCAGGA
>JAOTQR010092460.1:0-32140 GCA_025774065.1 Solanum ossicruentum | reverse complement strand
AATATTTGGAAGTTGGTAAAGACCCGCCCCTTGTTTCAGTCAGAATGAGTCCCCGAGACCCCGGGACATTGGCTTCCTTGATCAAGAATATGAAGTCATATTTTCAATATCACGTGCAAATTTTGAGATATACGATTATGGGCATTTCCGAAGCACATTTTTGGGGCGTTTCAATATCTCTCCCTTGGGAACATTCATCCCCCAATGTCAAAGAAAAATTTATAAGAGATGTAATCATGAAGATTTCAGCCCGACATGAATGCAACAAATGCATTTAAACATCATTCTTAAAAATCTCAACATGAACGTCAAAAATCACCATAAACTTGTCAACATAAACATGAAAGTATGCCAAATGACATAACGACTGAAACTTAGGACTTGAAATTATATAAGGGGACTTAAATTAGTATCTCCGTCTTGAGTAGAGTGGATGAGATACGGGTATCACTTTCTCATGTCTGCCTTGGCTTCCCATGTGACACTTTCGACTTGTTGGTTCCTCCAAAGGACCTTGACAGGAGCTACATCCTTATTACTCAATCTCTTCACTTGTCTACCCAAAATCTTCACTAGGACCTCCTCAAAAGTCAAATTATCTCCTACAACATCCACAACATCTAAGGGCACTATGGCACTTGGGTCCCCCCCCTCCCCCACACTTTCTCAACATGGATACATGGAATACTAGATGAACCATGTCCATCTCCATAGGCAAATCCAACTCATATGCAACCTTACCCACGCTCTTCAAAACTTTATGAAGACACACAAACCTTGCGATTAATTTCCCCTTCTTGCCAAACCAGACCACACCCTTCATGGGTGAGACTTTCAAGTAGACCCAATCACCAACATTAAACTCAAGATCTCCTTTCCTCACATCGAATAGGAATTTTGTCTACTTTTAGCTGTTTTCAATCTCTCCCTAATCAATCTTACCTTCTCCAAGGCTTCCATGACCAAATTCGGACCAAGCAAAGCCATTTCCCCCCACTTTAAACCACCCAACCGGGGATGTACAACGCCTACCATAAAGAGCCTTAAAGGGAGTCATACTAATGATTGATTTATAGCTATTATTGTAAGAAAACTCAATGAGTGGAAGATGTTCATCCTAACTACCCTTAAACTCTAAAACACAACTCTAGGCATATCCTCAAGAGTTTAGATAGTCCTCTCAGCTTGATAATCTATTTGAGGATGAAAGGCCGTGTTAAGCTTAACCTTTGTACCAAGACCTCTTTGGAAGTACATCCAAAAGTGAGAGTTCAATTGAGCTCCACGATCTGAAATGATAGACAAAGGCATCCCATGCAATCTAACTGATTCATGTATATACATCGTGGAATAATCTTTGGCACCATAAGTAGCTTTGAACGGTAGGAAGTGAGCCGACTTTGTCATTTTATCCACAACAACCCAAATAGTGTCAAAATGCTTCTTAGTCTTAGGCAACTTAAGCATAAAATCCATGTTGATCTTCCTACCTCCAAGCAGGAGTTTCTATGTCTTGGGCTAGGCCAGCCATTCTTTGATGTTCGGCTTTCACTTGTTGGCAATTTTGATATCTGGGTATGAACTTGGCAATGTTCTCTTCATACCACCCCATCAATACATTGCCCTCAAGTCTCTATACATTGTTGTAGAACCAGGGCGAATGGAATATGATGAATTATGGGCCTCCTTCAGAGATCAATTCTTTCAAATCAACCATATTTGGCATAAATAATCTACCTTAATATCTAAGGGCCCATCTCCCCCTAGGGAGAAAACCTCCACTTTACCATCTATCACCAAGGCCTTCAACTCTAGCAAGGCGGGGTCAAGATCTAGTTTTTCTTTTACCTCCTCAATCAAAGAAGATTTAGAACCATCAACAACCACTACACCACTATTATAAACTTCATCCAACCTAACCCCTAATCTAGCCAACCAGTGAACCTTTCTAGCCACCTCTTTACCACCATCATCAACATGAGCTAGACTACACATAGACGCCCTACTAGCTTTGTTGGGGTGGTAATTCGCACTCATATCATAATCTTTAAGGAGCTTTAACCACCTTTTATGTCTCAAGTTAAGTTCTTTTTGGATGAACAAATATTGGAGACTCTTGTGGTCGGTGAGCACATCAACATGAACCTCATACAAGTAGTGATGCCAAATATTCAAAGAAAATACCATGGCTGCCAATTCAAGATCATGGGTGGGATAATTCTTCTCATGCACCTTAAGTTGTCTAGAGGCATACGCTATCACCTTACAACTTTTCATCAAAATGCACTCCAAACCAATTCTTAAGGCATCACAATATACAACAAATCCTTCCAACCCTTCTGGTAAAGCCAAGATAGGAGCGAAGACAAGCTAATCTTTCAAAGTTTGGAAACTCTTCTCACATTCATCGATCCACATAAATTTCACCTTTTTTGTGTCAATTTAGTCATAGGAGAAGCAATAGAAGAAAACCATTTACAAACCTCCAATAATAACCTGCCAAACCCAAGAAACTTCTAATGTCCGATGGATTCAAAGATCTAGGCCAATTTCTAATTACCTCTGTCTTCTTAGAATCCACCTTAATGCCATTACTCGACACCACATGCCCTAGAAAAGCAACCACATTCAACCAAATTTCATATTTCTCATATTTTGCATATAACCTCTCCTCCCTCAAGATTTGAAACACCACCCTTAAGTGATCCACATGCTCCTCCTCACTATGGAAATAAATCAAAATATCATCAATAAAACCACTACAAACAAGTCAAGGTACGATTTAAAGATGCTATTCATGAGTTCCATATATATAGTCGAGCATTAGTCAACCCAAAGGACATAACCACAAACTTAAAGTGCCCATACCTAGTTTGGAAAGTCTTCTTGGGAATGTCACACTCCCTCACTTTCACATGGTGATACCCGGACGAAAGATCAATCTTAGAAAATGGACTAGCCCCTTGAAGTTGATCAAAAAGCTCATCAATTCTTGATAGAGGGTACTTGTTCTTTATGCTGACTCTATATTAAGTTGCCAGTAATCAATGCACACTAGAAGAGAACCATATTTTTTCGTCACAAACAACACCGTTGAACCCCAAGGTGACTTACTAGACATTATAAAACCCTTCTCCAACAAATCCCTTAATTGCTTCTTCAACTCCTTCAACTCCACCGGGGCCATACGGTAAGGGGGAATAGAAATGGGTTGAGTATCAAGAAGGAGGTCTATACAAAAATCTATCTCCCTTTCAGGAGGGATACCAGGAATATCATCAGAAAAAACATCAAGAAACTCATTAACCACCGAAACCGACCAATAGGAAGGACTTTGGACTCAACATCTCTAACCCTTATAAGATGATAGAGACAACCTGTCGAAATCAACTTTTGGGCTTTAAGACAAGAAAAGAATCTACCCTTGACCACCACATCACAACTTTCCCACTCAAGGATGGGCTCATTAGGGAATTAGAACTTAATCCTATGGGTTCTACAATCAATAGAAGCATAATATCCATGCAACCAATTCATCCCAAGAATGACATCAAAATCCACCATATCTAATTCCAAAAAATCACAAGGTAAGATTTTATGCAAAATAAACATGGGATAATTTCTGTAGACTGTTTTAGCAACAATGGACTAACTATAAGGTTCGCAAAATAATTCGGGACTAACATGAAGCTTTTTGGCAACAAAAGGAGTAATAAAAGAAAGAGTGGAACCTGGGTCTATCAATGCATACACATCAGAATCAAAAACCTTTTATATACCGGTAACAACATAGGGTACTTCATCAACTCCTTGTCTCCCTTGAAGAGCATAGAATCTATTTTTCTTTGGAGCACCTCCTTGATAACCTCTCCTTCCTCTTTGGTCTGCATTAGCACCTTGGCCATGAAGACGGTCATCTCTACCTTTGGATTGAGCATGAGGATAATCAATAACCTTGTGGCTAACTTCACCATAACCAAAGCAAGCATTTGAATTTTTCAAACATGAGCCACTATGATTCTTTTCACACATTGGGCATCTAGGCTTTGTTTCCCCTTCATTACCACCTTGGAATCTTTGATTAGGCACTTTATCCTTGGCAAACCTCTTATTGGAAGCATTGGATGACCCTTGGCCTTGGAACTTGTGGTCTTGAGGAAATCGGCCACTCTTAGAACCTTAGAACCCACCTTCAAATCAAGCCCTCTTGGACTCACCAACCCTTCTCTTTCTAAGCTACTTCCCCTCTAGTTGCCTGACATATGTCATGAGCTGAGGCAAATTCATCTCCCCTACTAGCATGGTGGCATGACACTTCTTATTAACCAAGTCGGATACACCCGACACAAATTTGTTCATCCTTAACCTAGGCTCGGCAACCAATTGTGGAGCATACTTGGAGAATTAGTTGAACTTAAGAGAGTACTCCCTTGCACTCATGGACCTTTGTTGAAGATTCATAAATTCAATGATCTTCATCTCCCTTATCTCAATAGGAAAGAACTGGTTGTGACATATGGCTTTGAACTCTTCCCAATGGATATCATCATCATTCTCCTACACTATCTTCCATTGAGTGAACCAAATTTGAGCTACTCCTTTGAGTTGGTAGGCTGCCAACTCTACTTTTTCCTCCGAATTAACCACCATAATGGAGAGCACCATATACACCTCATCGATGAATTCTTGGAGATCATCATCTACCTTGGACCCATAGAATTTTGGTGGATTCATCCTAGTAAAATTTCTCACCCTTGAGGCCGAAGTAGGAGCATGAGGGGCTTGAGCCCCTTGGTTGATTTGGTTAGTCATAGAATGAGCTGAAAGCAAAGCAAGGCAAAGCGAGTGACAGACATCCAATCCCTAGTAAAGTAAGCCAAGTAACGACTATCTACAACCTCTTTTTTCATTTGTCCTGAAAACGACATTGCAATAGCATCTCAAAATTCGTCTTGGCCTACCCCTCTTTCTTGAGAAGCGGGAGGAGCCGATTGCTCCTCGTGTGTATAGGCTCTTCTTTCTATTAGAATTGGCATGATTTAGAATAGAAAGGAACATTAGTTAGGAAAAAGCCTTACCTTAACTTCTATAGCACGACATAGATCATGAAGAAGGAAGCATTTCTTAAAATGCCTCATAGCCTCTTACTCATAGTTATGGCATACTTCACAACCATGAATAAGACTCTAATCGATGTGGCATGTTGGATTTCGAGGACCATAAACAACCTAGTGCTCTTATACCAATTTTTGTCATGACCCAAGCATAGGGCCTAGACATGACATGGCGAATGGGAATCTGAAAGGACCCAAACAAGCCTCTTAGCATATCAATTACACATCCTTGATCGTGAAAGCAAAGTAAACAATAACAAGATATACATAAAAAAAGGAAGTGGGACTAAGGAAAGTCTTTGATATCATAAAAGCATAAATAGATCATAATATTCCAACAACACCTCTAAACTTGGAATGGAGTGGGGCCAAGACACTTTCCAGGTTCACACTCATAATGTCAAATGTTGAACATAAAGAAGTCTTAGGGATTGCAAGAGAAACTAGATAGTGTCCCTGAACTTGAGGACTCACCGAGTTTATCTTCGAATAATCATTCTAGCCACGTGAAGGATGATAAAGAGGAGCTCTGGTCCTTACATGGTGATATCATGTAGGCATAAAGTATATGGTAGTATGTTTGAATGTACCAAGTATGCAGGACGCAATGCAACAAGACATAAGACAATATAGTCAAAATGCATAGTAATATGCAATAGATAAGCATGATCTCAATAAGGCATGCATGATCAACGCTTGAAGTAAGACATGTTTATAAATCATTCAACTTGCATTGGACTTGATATATATGTGGGAAGAAACCTTAACCGACAAAGAATAAGACCAAGTGAGCTACAACTTAGAATCCCGATGACTACCTCTCATTGGTAAAGAGGTGGTCTACTCGCCAAGGTAAACCATACTTCACCTTACAGGAGTTTGTCCTATTTCGGAGAAATAACCCCCCTTATGGGAACTTGTCCCATTCCAGGTGGATTTCATGATAAACTACACTAAATGATCCACTAGTATAGTAGGAGTATAACATGATCCTATGTTGGCACATAGTTTGAGGAAAAGAGTATGGACCCTTGAAGATAGTCCACACTGACATCCAATTCATCGGTCCTAAGTCTAATCCCACGGAATACTTGGAATAATCTTAACTTTAATAACTTCTAACAACCATGCAATCATGACATGAGTAGCTGTTAAATATTCTTGACCTCTAATGGTGAGTCTAACTTGAAACATGAGAATAGATCATTATCACACATGAACCCTTGCTTTAACATGAATGGCTCATAAGAGGTAAATCTTGAAAATAGGGCTTAACATGATACTTGCATAATCGTAGATAATTTCATAAATTCATAACATACTTGATAGCCCATATTCATCATGAAGTAGCTTGACTAGTAGAACATGTAATGAACTTGACAATTCTTGAGTTGACATTTCAATGAACACTTGGTGGGCACATATGAGTACATGTTCTAATCATGCAAAAATGCAAGAGTATAGATCATGAAATAGTGAAATCAATGCATCTTAAAGTCATGTAAATCATCCCACCAACATCATGGTAAAACCCCATCATGGGTATTTCTAAATCATATCAAAACATTATAGTAGTTCATAGTTAGGCCAAAAAAAAAATTAAGGAAGTGCTAATACTGTTGTGCGACAGGTTCGCATCGCGGAACCATCACATACGTTCATTGTTTTTGAAAATTTTATGAAAATCATTTTTCGCTACGGGTCTTCTAAAATCTGGGTTACACCCACTATCCTCAAAATTTTGTCTCCTGATTAAGAATATAAATTAAATTTTCTATGTCATGTATGAGTTTTGAGATATATGAAAATTACGATTATGGACATTTTTGAAACACATTTTTGGAGCGTTTCAGTTTTGAACTAAGTAAGCTCCTAAGTACAATTATGAATGCGAATTTAGCAAATTAGGGGCTAGTCAGTATGATAGAAGGCTAGGGTTGCAGGCTCCATGACATATAACTCGGTAAGCATTTAACATTGGTGATATTGTTCATTGCATTGCATGCAAAACCTTGCAAGTTATGTAATCTCTTGTTCACTTTTTGGTCCTTCCTACACATATTTCATTCATCACCTCTATGTCTTAGAATATGTGTGTACTGACTCCTGCTCTGTGGTCTCGAATTTACTATCCCCTCTTGGGCTTAAGTATCGTAGATTATAAACTCACCATAGATCTAAGTATAACATCCCCTCTCGGGCTCAAGCGACTCAAACCAAGGTTGAATGCATCTAACTACCATTATAATCTCCTTTTCCTAATCATTATTTTCCTCTCATACAAATAACGAATATAGGCGAGTTCTTAATACATGAACTCATCAAGAAATATTTTAGATTAAGGAAAGCATAACACATGCAAGACAAGTCCCAAATAAAACCCTACATTTGCCTACTTTGTTATAGCATCATGGTTTCCACTATCCTAGTTGTCCGTTCAATTAATCGAACTTGCAAGAATTGAATACAAATCATGATATAATTTATATTTAAATCAGTTACAAGGAAGAATAAATCAATTCTTGAATCGAATAATCAAAAAGGAAACAAAAACGTGATTCAATCTTCAAGCAATAACCAAACTTGCAACTAGAAGTTGTGTTCCTTGTTTCACTGTCCAGGCGAATCATCAATGTGAAAATCACTGGAAAATGATTTTGTTACATGTGTTTTTCAACCCCAACACATGAGAAATTAATGTGTAAAAAGAAAACAAAACAAGCCTTTAATATAACCCTAAACACAATCTTAAATGGACTAGGAAAGATCATCCTAACAGGAGTAGGAATGTCACAACCCAAGCCTAGGGCCTAGGTGTAACATGACGAATGGTAGTCGAAAATCCCTAAACAAGCCTCATAGAATACTTAAGAACATCATTGGTTAGAAAGAGCGGAATAAGCATTAACAATCAATACTAAGGAGCAAGGAAAGTATGATGCAATCTATGGAATAGTGGCATCGAATTACCATCACATGACTTCAACAAGTAAACCTAAGGGGAGAGGAGCATGGGACGCACTCTATCGGGAAGTAGGGACTTAGGAATTTCATCAACTCGTCAAACACTAAATATATCAAGCATCGGGTAAGGACTTGAAGATACCCTCCATGTATACATAGCGTAGCATGATTCATTGTCCAACAATGCCTCTAATCATAATAGTGAAGAGGGTCAAGACATGTCTCACCCTCAACATAAGCAATATAAAATAACCATAAAATAGCATAAGTATATAGAAGGTGGGTATTGTCGTTGGAATAAAGGATTCACCATAACCAAACTTCCACAATCAAATCTAGCCGTGAACAGGTGGATGGGGGAAGTCTCCAGCTCGTACATGATTAGATCATGTAGAAAAAAACCATGCATTAGGACATTTTAATGTACTAAGTATGTGGGCATGCAAATGCATATGAACATGATAACCTGCATTTCAATGTTAAATGACAAGGGAACATATATATATAAAAAGAAATATATAGGAAATAATAACATATCAAGATGCTTTAAAATTATCATGCATGAAATGTCATAATACATAAATATACCGGGGATGAGACCTCAACCAACATGTAAGTCCATGCAAGCTATTACATAAAATTTTGATGTTGTATATAACCTGTAGAAAGAGTGATCTACTTGCCAAAAGTATAACATACCTCTCTTATAGGAACACCACCCATTTCGGAGAGTAGTTTCATTTACACAATCATAATAATCAACAAAGGGGCATAAACATTATTCTATGCCGACACATAGTTATGAGAAAGGTAGGCTTCACTTAAGGACCCCATGGGTCGAGCCCCAATATCAAATCTCATTCGGTGCTAAGTCATCATCCCATGAGAATACATATGCATATACATGCTTGAAAGAGGAGTATAAGTCTTTTCATATCATTATCATGCATAATTGAGATTAATATCCAAATTATACTTCATAATCATGTGTACTTGGATTTAAAAGTCAAATCATACTTTCATGTATAGGAATGACACACTCATACTTGTACATGATGGTGTATCTACACCCATAAGTTGTTAAAAAAATATCATAGCCATTATGTGATCACATTTCATGTCATAACCATACTTGTCTTGAAATCATAGTCATAGTCATAATTGGGTATCCACCTACATCATAAATCTCATGAAAAATCTTGTTATACATGCTTATGACACGTGGAATGAGAGTATAGCATGGGGATATGGAATTCATATTTAAAACATCATAATAAGATGAAATCATACTTAATTCATAAAGAAATTAACAATGGAAATATACTTGAAATTACCTATGCATAAATCATCATAAAAAGGGACATGCATATTTAGTTCTCACAAAATCAATGCAAATTGATATAATAAGACTTAAATTATCAATTGAAATCAACCCGTAACATAATTTCTCCAATTTGAAGCTAAATCACAAAAACTCACTTGCAAATCATACTTACAAATCATGAAATTGAAGAAATAAATTTTAGGGCTTTATGATTTGAAGGAAATCATGAATGAGAGCCACATACCTTGCTTCAATTTTGAGAGTTTAGGATTATGTAGACTTGATCTTGAAAGCTCACTTGAGACTTTAGCTTGAATCTTTAAGGATTTGGCTTGAATGATGTTTAGGAGCTTGAGTTTTAGTGTCAGAAATTGAAATAAAGTGTATGGAATGACTAAGGGATGATTTAGGGGTCTTAAGATAGGTATAAAAGTCTTAAAAGCCCTTGGAAGTGAACTAAATTACCAAAGATCCCTTAATGAAATGGAATAAAAACTTAGACTGGATACCACCACGGAAAACTTCACAATCTGTGGTGGCCTCCATGAACATGTCCTAAGATATGAGATGGTGATTTTCCATAATGAAATTCGCGAAGGTCCTTCCATGATCACCACCATGGTCCATGGTGCTTTTCACGAGCTGTGATAGTGCCCATGGTGGCACTCTTAGGCAAAACAATAGCAACCAAGGCAAGGGCCTCCTCCCACGAGCCCTTACATGGCCAATAGTGAGGTCCACAAGCTGTGAAAGGCTTCATGGAGGGACACTTAGCCTTGAATATCTCAGGAAGCCAGGACAAGCCAAGAATGGCTAAGGGCCACTTCACGGCCACCTCCATGGCTCGTAGAGGTGTCCTTGAAATGGCACCTTATTTAAAAATATTGGAAACTAATTTTCAAGCATAGCTAAGGCCATCCAAAGCCCGGGTCCTTACATCATCTCCTCGTTGGGAACATTCGTCCTGAAACGAGTTAGAACATATCTTGAAAGGCTTTATTTTAACATAGAACATCTCAACATGAAGGTATAAGGGATAATTTAACTTTTGAAACTATGAAATCATCAAATCCATGCTAAAACATTATTTAAATAAATTTCATGCACATGTATGCATGCCATGACATGAAAATGTAGGAATGAAGGATTTAGGACCATTTGGGTAAGATGAACCTAGTACCTTAGGCTTGAGTAGATTAGAATAGATAGGGATATAGCTTTATCATGTTTGACTCCGGTTCCCATGTAGCACTATTCATGTATTGTTTTCTCCAAAGCACTTTAACCTAAGGAACCTTTTTGTTACGAAATCTCTTCACCTGCCGATCTAAGATCTTAATCGAAACTTCTTCATATGTGAATTTCTCCTCAATATCAACACCTTTAAAGGTACAATTGTATTAGGATCACCAAAAAACTTCCTTACCATTGACATATGAAAAACTGGGTGAATAGAACTTATATCTAAAGGCAAGTCTAATCTATAAGCCATATTGCGAATTCACTGAACAACTTCATAAGGGCCTACATACTAGAGACTCAACTTGCCCTTCTTTCCAAAATACATCACACCTTTCATAAGTGAAACCTTTACATACACTCAGTCACCTACATAGAACTCAAGGTCCCTTTTCCTAACATCTGAATAAAGCTTTTGACGACTTTGAGTCATTTTCAACCTTTTTCGAATAAGTTTTAACTTCTCCATAGCCTCCAATACTAAATCTGGGCCAATCAATGCTATTTCACCTATCTCAAACCATCTCACCAGCGATCTACAACTTCTCCTATATAAAGCTTCAAATGGTGCCATCTTGATACTAGTATGGTAGTTATTGTTGTAGGAGAACTCAAGAGGCGGTAGATGATCATCCCAATTTCCTTTCATTTCAAACACATAAGACCTCAACATATCTTCAAAATTTTTAATTTGTCCTCTCAGCTTGCCATCGATCTGAGAATGAAAAGAGGTACTCAACTTCACCTTTGTACCAAACCTTTTTTAAACGATCTCTAAAAGTGAGATGTAAATTGGGTATCACAATTTGATATAATAGACATAGGCATACCATGTAATCTAACTAACTCCCTGATACATAACTTAGCATAATTGTTAGCATTGAAAATAGTCTTCACCAGTAAAAAGTGAGTCGATTTGGTAATTCTATCCACAATCAGCCAAATAATAGGGTCAAATTACTTTTTGGTAAGGGAAACCCAATCACAAAGTCCATATTCACATTCCTCCCATTTCCAAGTAGGAATCCTAGTGTCTTGGTCCAAGCCACAGGGCCTTTAGTGTTCTACCTTCACTTGTTGAGAATTAGGACACTCAGATATAAACTTAGCTATGTCCTTATTCATACCATTCCACCAACACACTTTCCTCAAGTCCCAATACATCTTGGTAGATCCCAGATATATAGAATAAGGAGTGTTATAGGCCTCTCTTAAAATCACTTCCCTAATACCATCAATATTCGGAACACACAACCAATCTTGATACCATAGCACACTATCTCCCCCTTGGGATTGTGTATTGACTATTGGAAATTTAATAGAGTCACCATCAAGAATAAGTATCTTCTACCAAGGATTGATAATTTTTCCGACTAACTACAAGGGGCTAGTCACTTTTCTAAGATTAATCTTCAATCTAAGTATCACCAAGTGAAAGTGAGGGAGTGTGACATTCCTGAGATGGCCTTCCGAACTAGATATTGGCACTATGAATTTGTGGTTATGTCTTTTGGGTTGACTAATGCATCAACTATCTACATGGATCTTATGAATATGGTCTTCAACCCTACCTTGATTTGTTTGTCGTGGTATTTATTGATGATATCTTGATCTATTCCAATAGTGAGGAGGAGGAAGTGGCTCAAATGAGGATGATACTACCAATCTTAAGGGAGGAGAAGTTGTATGCCAAATATGAGAAATGTGAGTTTTAGTTAAAAGAGGTTGCCTTTCTAGGTCATGTGGTGTCGGGCGAAGGTATAAAGGTGGATCCTAAGAAGACAGAGGTAATTAGAAATTGGCCTAGACCATTGACTCCATCAAACATTAGAAGTTTCTTTGGCTTAGCGGATTACTACCGAAGGTTTGTGAATATGTTCTTTCTATTGCTTCTCCTATGACTATGTTAACCCAAAAGAAGGCAAAATTTGTATGGATTGATTAGTGTGAAAAGAGTTTCCAAATTTTAAAAGATAAGCTTGTCTTCGCTCCTATATTGTCTCTACCGGAAGGGTTTGTTGTGTATTGTGATGCCTCACAAATTGGTTTGGGTTGTGTTTTGATGTAAAATGGTAAGGTGATAGCTTATGCCTCTAGACACCTTAAGGGGCATGGAAAGAATTATCATACCCATGATCTTGAGTTGGCTACCATGGTATTTGCTTTGAAAATTTAGCATCATTACTTGTATGGGGTGCATATTGATGTGTTTATCGATCATAAGAGTCTCTAATGTGTATTCACCCAAAAGACCTCCACTTGAGACAGTGAAGGTAGTTATAGATTCTTAATGATTATGATATGAGTGTGCATTATCACCATGGTAAGGCCAATGTCGTGGCCAATGCATTGAGTAGAATTTCTATGAGCAACCTAGCTCATGTTGATTATAGGGGCAAGGAGGTGGCTAGAGAGGTTCATCGGTTGGCTAGATTGGGAGTAAGGTTGGAGGAGGTTGACAATGGTGAAGTAGTGGTGGTTGATGGTTCTAAATCTTCATTGATTGAGGAGGTGAAGGCAAGGCAAGATCTTGAACCTGCCTTGCTAGAGTTAAAGGCCTTGGTGAGATATGGTAAGGTGGAGGTTTTCTCCCGGGGGGGAGATGGTTCCCTTAGGTACCAAGGTAGGTTGTGCATACCTTGTGTTGATGACTTGAGAGAGAAGATTCTTGATAAGGCTAGTAATTCTTCCTATTCTATTCACCCTGGTTCTACATAGATGTATAGAGATTTGAGGGAAGTGTTTTGGCGGGGTGGCATGAAGAAAGATATTTCTATGTTTGTATCCCGTTGCCATAATTGCCAATAAGTCAAAGCCAAACATCAAAGGTCGGGTAGACTAACTCAAGATATAGAAACTCCTACTTGGAGGTGGGAGGAAATTAACGAGGATTTTGTGGTTGGGTTGCCTAAGACCAGAGAAGGTTTTGATTCTATTTGGGTTGTGGTTGATAGAATGACATAGTTGGCTCATTTCCTACCGCTTAAGACTACATATGGTGCTGAAGATTATGCTAGATTGTACATTCATTAGTTGATAAGAATGCATAGGGTGCCTATATCTGTCATGTCGGATCATGGAGCTCAATTCACTTCTGATTTTTGGAGGTCCTTCCAAAGAGGTCTTGGTTGATAAGGGAAAGGTTAAAACAACCCAAAGTCGACAAAAGTCTAATGCCGATGTGAGGAGAAGGGATCTTGAATTTAAGGTTGGTGATTGGGTCTACTTGAAGGTCTCACCTGTGAAGAATGTGGTTTGTTTTGGTAAAAAGGGTCAATTGAGGCCAAGATCTGTGGGTCCTTATAGAGTGTTAATGAGGATTGGTAAGGTGTCCTATGATTTGGAGTTTCCCAATGATATGAATCTGGTTCATCCGGTCATTCATGTGTTGATGTTGAGGAAGTATATGGGTGACCCAAATGCCATTGTGCCTCTTGATGTTGTGAGTGTTGTTGAAGACAATTTGACTTATGAAGAGGTTCCCTTAGAAATTTTGGATAGACAAGTCAAGAGGTTGAGGAAGAAGGATGTTGCTTCTATCAAGGTCCTTTGGAGAAACTAACAAGTTAAGAGTGCTACATTGGAAGATGAGGCCGACATGCAAAAGTGATATCCCAATCTCTTCCATTCTACTCAAGCCTACTGAACTAATTCAAGTCCCCTATGTTATTTCAAGTCTTATGCTTGTCAGGACCCTAGCCTAGGGCCTAGACATGACACGGTGAATGGAGAACTCGAAGGGACCACAAACAAGCCACTTGCATATTATTACATATCCTTTGTCGCGGAAGTAATTAGACTACATCAAAAGATTAGAAATAAGGGCGAAGGGGCTAAGGGGAATCCTCATGATATAAACATAAAAAACAAGAGAATTAAGGCTCATAGTATAATTACATAACTTGTCCAACACCTCTAAGTATAGAACTTAGCAGGGGGCCAAGACAAGCAATCGGGCTCATCTTCACAGTCAAAAGCATAAAATAAAGGAAAGAAAGAGTCTTAATGCATAGAATAAGATCAAAACATTATTTTCGGAATGGAGGACTCACCAACTAGCTTTGAAAGGAATCGTTCTACCTATGTGGAAGAGGATGCTGAGGTGGGGCTTTGGTTCCTACATGGTAACATCATACAGGCATAGAGTATGCGTTAGTACGTTTGAATGTACTAAGTATGTACGATGCAATGAAACAAGAGATACACAACATTTGCAAAGTGCATAATCATGAGCAAAAGATAGCATCATAACAATATAACATGCACGAATGATACTTGAAGTAAAATATGCTTATATAAAACATATTACATGTGAAGAAGGTGATCATCATTAGATAACCAAGGGCTACTACCTCCTTGGTGAGACAATTGAGGTGTATACCCCAAAATGTGGTAGCACGGGCCTACAACCCCCCGAGCTAGGCAATTGAGGTATATACCCCTCAACATGGTAGCACGGGCCTAGCACCCCCCGAGCTAGGCGATTGAGGTATATGCCCCTCAACATGGTAGTATGGGCCTACCACTCCCCGAGCTAGGCGATTGGTCAACTTTCATCCAATAGATACATTTTCATGAAAGCAACACATATATACTTTCCTTTAATCATCATAGAGTCAATCATAACATAGGTCATGCATTGAATCATTCATAGTTCAAGAATAAAAATCGGACATTTTATCAAACACTTAGCGGGTGTGTAATGCTAGTGTAAGAGCATGCAAAACAAGAGTGAAATCATGCAAGAAAATTCAATGTAAAACCACTCACCAATACTAGGTAATACCTTCAAGAATGATACATTGAAAGCCCTCATCAAATCATATATTAGACCTTAGATTCAAAGCTCAAAACATGCTTAAACAGTCACAATTTCATGAAACCCCAACATAGTTTGTCTTCAAATCCATAATAAGTAATACCCATGAGTGATTCAACTTAGAATCATGCAATTTAGGTAAAAAAAGGGTTGGGCTTCATGGGTGAAAGGAACTCGTGAATGAAACTCACATACCTTAACTTTGGAGAATCATTTGATGAAGATTGGAAATGGAGACTTCAAGCTTGAGTGAAATCCTTATGATATGGGTGAGTTTGTGACTTGAACCGAGGCCCAAACACCTTGGACCGAACAAGAAATAATAGGCCAAAAATAACACTGATCCACGCCCTAGCTACATTGCGCCAGGGGCGCTGATCATCACTAGAATTTGTAATTTACAAATTTTTGAATTTTGATACGGTTGCTCTAAAATAGGCGTTAGGCCCATCTCCCACTCAATTTTTTCCCTGATCAAGAATATAAAGTCAGTTTTTTGATATCATGCACGGATTGGAGATATATGAAAATTACAATTCTGGGTACTTTCGAGACATATATTCAGGCATTTTTAGGGTCGTTTCAATATCTCCCCCCAAGAACATTTGTCCCCGAATGTCAAAGAAATGTATATGGAAAGAGTAATCATGAAGAAATCAGCCCCAACAAGAATGCCACAACACACTTAAACACAATTTTCAAAAATCTAAACATAAGTGTTAAAAGTACCATGAACATGTCAATAAAACATGAATGCATGCAAATGACATAGGGATGAATCAAAATACTTGAAATCATATAAGGGACTCAGAGTTAGTACCTTAGGCTTGAGTAGAACGGAAAAGATAGGATATTGATTTTGCTTGTTCGCTTTGGCCTCTCATGTAGCACTCTCGACTTATTGATTCCTCCAATGAACCTTAACAGAAGCAACATCCATGTTCCTCAACCTCTTCATTTGTCTATCCAAGATCTCTACTAGAACCTCTTCATAAGTCAAGTTGTCTTCAACAACACCCACAAAATTCAATGGGACAATAGCATTCAGATCACCCACACACTTCCTCAACACAGGCACATGGAAAACTGGATGAACCAAATCAATTTCACTAGGAAACTCCAACTCATAGGCCACCTTACCAATCCTCCTCATCACCCTATAAGGACCTACAAATCTTGGACATAGTTTACCCTTCTTACGAAATGAACCACACCTTCATTGGTGGCACCTTCAAATAGATCTAATCACCAACTTTGAATTCAAGATCCCTTCTCCTCACATCGGCATAGGACTTTTGACAACATTGGGCTATTTTCAACCTTTCTCTAATCAACCTCACCTTCTCCATGGCCTCCATAACTAGCTCCGGACCCAACAAAGCCATTTCTGCAACCTCAAACCATCCAACCGGTGATCTACAACGTCTATCATAGAGGGGATCAAAAGGAGCCATACCAATGCTAGAATGATAGCTATTGGTATAAGCAAACTTAATCAATGGAAGATGATCATCCCAACTACCCATTAAACTCCAAACTACAAGCCCTAAGCACATTCTCATGAGTTTGGATAGTTCTTTCGGCTTGGCCATCCATTTGAGGGTGAAAAACCATACTAAGCTTTACCTTGGTTCCAAGACCTCTTTGGAAGGACCTCCAAAAGTGTGAAGTGAATTGAGCACCATGATCCGATATGATAGAAAAGGGTAACCCATGCAATCTTACCATCTCATGAATGTAAAATTTAGCATAGTCTTCGTCCCCATAAGTGGTCTTAACTGGTAAGAAATGAGACAACTTTGTCATCCTATCAACCACAACCCAAACAAAATCAAAACCCTTTCTGGTCTTAGGCAACCCAACCATAAAATCAATGTTAATTTCCTCCCACTTCCAAGTAGGAATCTCTATGTCTTGGGTTAGGCCACCCGGCTTTGGTCCTTTGACTTGTTGGCAACTATGACAATCGGATACAAATTTGGCAATGTCTTTCTTCATGCCTCCACAAAACAACACATCCCTCAAATCTCTATAAATTTTTTAGAACTGGGGTGAATAAAATAGGAAGAATTATTATCCTCATCAATAATCCTCTTTCTCAAGTCATTCACACAAGGTATACACAACCTACCTTGATACCTACGGACACCATCTTCCCCTTAGAAGAGAACCTCCATCTTGCCCTCTTTCACCAAGGCCTTCAATTCTAACAAGGAGGGAAATCTCTTTCAACTAAAATTCACACTTCTCATACTTAGCATACAACTTCTCTTTCCTCAATCATTGTAGCACTACCCTTAAATGACTCTTATGCTCCTCCTCACTATGTGAAAATATCAAAATATCATCAATGAAGACCACAACAAACAAATTGAGGTAGGATCTAAAGACCCTATTTATAGGATCCATGAAGATGGCTGGTGCATTGGTCAACCCTAAAGACATAAATACAAATTCATAATGCCCATACCTTGTCCGAAAGGCTGTCTTGGGAATATCACACTCCCTCACCTTCACTTGATGGTACCTGGACCAAAGATCAATCTTAGAGAAGTGACTAGCCCCTTGAAGTTGGTCAAACAAATAATCAATCCTTGGATTCTTGATAGTAACCCTATTAAGTTGCTGGTAGTCAGTACACATTCTAAGAGACCCGTCCTTCTTCTTGACAAACAACATCGGTGCACCCCAAGGTGATTGGCTAGGCCTAATAAAAGCCTTTCTACAAGCCCCTCAATTGCTCCTTCAGCTCCTTTAACTCCGCTGGGGCCATACGTAAGGGGGAATAGAAATGGGCTGAGTATCGGGAAGGAGGTCTATGCCAAAGTCTATTTCTCTTGTGGGAAGAGCACTACGAAGGTCACTTGAAAATTCATCGAGGAAGTAATTTACCACTGGAATCGACTCTATCCCTAACCCTCACAAGATGATAGAGACACCCCTTAGATATCAACTTACGGGCTTTAATACAAGAGATGAATCTATCTCTAACACCCACGTCATGACTCTCCTACTCAAGAACGGGTTCATATGGGAATTAGAATTTGACCCTATGGATGCTACAACTAATAGAGGTAGAATATGCTTGCAACAAATCCATCCCAAGTATAATATCAAAATCCACCATTTCCAACTTAACAAGTCACAAGGCAATATGTTATGCAAAATGCAAACGGGATAACTTCTATAAACATTTCTAGCACCACTAGGGGTAGACACCTCATAAGACTCACACAATAACTCGAGTTCAACGTGAAACTTTTTGGGAAGAAAAGTGGTAACTAAAGATAGAGTGGCAATAAGAACAATCAAGGCGTACGCATCAAAATCAAAGACTTTTAACATACTAGTAAGACATTGGGAACCTCTTCAACCCCTTGCCTCCCTTTGGAGTGCATGGAATCGATTGTGCCTTGGGGCACCACCCTGTTGGACACCTCTCCCCAAAGGAACTGCATTTGCATCTCGGCCTTGTGGACGAACATCCTTACCCTTGTTGTGATTATGAGGACAATCCGTCATCTTATGCCCCATTTCCCCACAACCATAACAAACTTCGGTATACCTCAAGCATGGGCCATCATGACCCTTACCGTATTTTACACATAGCATTTGGCACTACACCACCATTATCTTGGACCCTTGGGTAGTCATTGGAAAGCCTCCCATTAGTAGCATTCCTTGGCCTTGATGGAACCGGCCACCTTTAGGACTTTGGAACCTTCTCTCAAGATGGCCCCTTTTAGCCTTATTCTCCCTTCTCTTCCTCAATTTCTTAACCTCCATTTGTTCAGTATAAGTCATCAAGTGGGAAAAATCCATCTCACTAATCAACATAGCGGACCGACACTGCTCACTTACCAAGTTGGATACACCCATCAGGAACTTGTTCATTCTAGACCTTTGGTCAGCATCCAAGTGTGGAGCATATTTTTAGAGTTGGTTGAACTTGAGGGTCTACTCCCTCACACTCATGGATCCTTGCTTCAAATTCATGAACTCCCCTATTTTCTTCTCCCCAAGCTCAAGAGGGAAGAATCAATTAAGAAAAGCCTCCTTAAACTTCTCCCATAGAAACACATTATTGTTCCCCTTCTCCTTCATCTATTGATTAAACTATATTTGTGCTGACCCTTTGAGTTGGTAAGTCGCCAACTCTGCTTTCTTTTCTAATCTAACACCCATTATAGCCAATATTTTATAAACCTCATCAATGAGTTCTTGAGGGTCCTCATCTACTTTGGACCCATTGAACTCTAGTGGGTTCATCCTCATGAAGTCCCTTACCTAATATGCCAGAGTAGGAGCATGAGGGGCTTTAGGCCCTTGGTTGGCTTGATTAGCCACAACTTGAGCTAGTAAAGTGAGAGCATCCTGAAGCTCACCATGAGCCGGTTATTCCTCTGGTGTGTGGTCTCTTCTTCCTCTTGTATTAGGCATGATCTAGCATAGCAAAGAATAATCATTAAGGGGGAAAGACCTTGCCTTAACTTTTATAGCATGACACAGAGTAAGAAGAAGGGAAAAATTACCTAAAAAATCTCATAGCCTCTTACTCATAGTTGTGGTGCACAACACAACCATGAATAAGACTCTAATTAATGCAGTGTGTTGGATGCCATGGACCATTAACAACCTAGGGCTCTGATACCAAGTTTGTCACGATCTAGACCTAGGGCCTAGACATGACACGGCAAATGGTGACCCTAAACAAGCTTTTTACATATCATTACACATCCTTGGATGTGGAAGTAATTAAACTACATCAAAAGATTAAAAATAAGGGTAAAGGGGCTAAGGGAAATCCTTTCACAACATAAACATCAAGAAAAAGAGAATCAAGGCTCATAGCATAGTTACACAACTTGTCTAACAACACCTCTAAATAGTGAACTTAGCGGGGGCCAAGACAAGGAACCAAGCTCTACCTCATACTCAAAAGCATATAATAAAGTAAAGAAAGATTCTTAATACATAGCATAAGATTAAAACATTGTCCTTAGAACGACACACTAACAAGCTTTGAAAGAAATCACACTAGACACGTGGAGGAGGATGCTCATGTGGAGCTCTGATTCCTACATGGTAATATCATCTGGGCATCGAGTAAGCATTAGTACAATTGAATGTACTCAGTATGTAGGATGCAATGCAACAACAGATAGACAACATAGGAAAAATGTATAATCATAAGCAAAAGATAGCATCATAACAATATGACATGAGTGAATGATACTTAAAGTAAAAATTGCTTACTTTTTCCTAGATATTCGAGTTCAAATACCCATGGATTTGCTATTTGCTTACTGGCTTCATATAATTCAGAAAACACTAGTTTTTCCGAAGCTTCTTGTTCAAATCTCTCATCAAAAAGGAAGGGGAAAAAATGACATTATATATAACATAATTATATATATATATATATATATATATATATATATATAGATAACATATTTAAATAGACAATAAACAAATCCTATTTTTAAAAATCCTATATTGGGTGTATTTCAAATAAATTAGAATTAAGAAATAGGATTTTAGGGATAAGGAATAAATTAAATAAACAAACCTACCATCCATACATCATATTTTTATCTAAGATTTCAATTCTTTCGTGTTTCAGTAGTAACATATTCTTCCATGGAGCTAAGGTCCAAAATATGGAAGAAACAAGTGTTTCCACGACTCTACCACCCAGTCAATTCTGTTCCACTTAATCCCTCTTTCATGGCCACATATCTTTTCGGCTAAGGAATCCGACTTCATATTCTTGTTCAAGGGGAAATATTGAGTGGGAGATGAGTCTAATCCCAATTTTAGAGAAACTGTAGCAAAATTCAAAATTTCAAAGTTTGTGAATTCTAGTGACCAAGCGCCCCCAAGGCTCAATGTGTTAGGGGCATGGAGAGGTGTAATTTTTGGCTAGTTTTCTTGTTCTGGTCCATGGACTTTGGATCTTGGGCCTAAGTCTCCCCTTGCACAAAAACAACTATACTTAGCCATTTTTAATCTCACATCTTTCAAGACATTCCCCCAAAACCCTCTCTAACACTTACTAAATATTTCACCCAAATTCAAGTGTCCCAAACTCATTCTGGATCTTAAGAAATTCATTCAAGCTTCAAGCTCTTATTCAAATCTAAATCAAGCTTATTCATGTCATATAAGATAATCATGGGTCCCTTACATCAGGCCAAGTTCAAAGGAATATTTGTTGGCTATGTTTTGCATAAGCACCGGTATGAGGGTCAACTTTGAAGGGGAATATCTCTTAGCACACAAAGAACTGGGTGGCCCTCGGCTTAAAAAATTAACTTTCTTTGAATTAACTTTCCAATGCACTTGATTTCACCTTATTTAGAGTTTGGATGAAGAAGATATGCTCGTTGTTTTAGAACTCGTCTGTGCAGGGGTATATACGAGTTTTGCCAAATTCCATTTCATTAATGGCATTTCATAAATTTAGTTATTTCTATTGGTCTTTTCGAGATTTCTATGCTATGTTAACACTTCCTAAATACCTAAACCCCACTCTTAAAGATCAAATTCACTCTTCCCAATTAGAATACACTCTCAAATTCTCTCAAGAACCTCTACCAAATCCCACTAAGAATTCAAGAAAACTCAAGAACAAGTTGTGGATTTCAAGACCCCATTCCAAGCTTGAAGTCTTTCTCAATTCAATTTCAAGAAATTCAAGGTTTAAGATATGTGAGTTTCATTCATGAGTTCCTTTCATCTATGAAGTCCAACCTTCTTTTTTTATGAAAATTGCATGATTTCAAGTTGTATTTCTTATGAGTACCTATTATTATTAAATATAAGCATGAAATATGTTGAAGTTTTGTCAAATATTGTTGATTATGCATAAATATCTTTGTTGAGATTATACTATGAAGTGATCTTTGTCTATTGAGACTATACATAATTCAAGCTATGAAATCTAAGAACTATTGTGAAGATTTGATATGATTTACAAGTTACCAATGTTGGGGTTTTACCATGATGTTGGTGGGCTGATCTAGATGATTTTAACATGCATTAATTTTACTATTTCATGATCTATACTCTTGCATTTTGCATGATTTGAACATGTCCTCATATGTGACCACCAAGTGTTTAATGAAATACCAAGTTAAGAAATTCTCAAGATATGTAAATGTTTTATAGGTCAACTGACTTCATGATGAATATGGGCTATCAAGTATGTTATGAATTAATGAAATTATCTATGATTACGCAAGTATGAAGTCCTTTTTCAAAGGTTATACCAAGTATTATCTATTCTTATGTTTCAGTTTTTTTGTCCAACATTTTAGCTCTCTGATTCTTGCTATGAGTCCACCTATACGAGTTGTAGTGTGTCTTATGACTCATAGGCTGGGCTCGTAGGGGTGACCTTCACTTGGCAGATTCCTGAATTTTGGTTCTGATTCCTACTATGAGACAACCTATGACTCGTAGCGTGAGCTACGACACATAGGAGGGCTCGTATGGCCTATGCTACAGCAAAATTTGCAACTTTTCTTCAAAATCATGCCAACCTAACTTTTCTACGAGATTAACACATCAGAAAACTAAAAAGTTGCTTTAAGAACTCACATAATCCCTTGTTTTAGGCGCCAAACGTGTTGTAATTTGACAACACATCAACACTCTCAAGTTAGAATTGTTGCTTGTCCTCAAGTGACGACTCAATCTATAAAGACAAAGAGAAATATATAGTAGCTATATCAATGGAATATACAACAACTCATTTGGTTCAGGTACCCAACTGCTACTTTAAAAATAGGGTTGGCAAGTTATTGAGAAAACAAGAACATCATGAGAGACCTGACAATCCAACTTTGACAAGCTAAGGAGCATCAACTGTCCACAATCACTGGTATAATCATATGCTACTCAAGTAGTACAAATGCCCTCACTGGAAAGAAGTCCATCATACTCACTCAAAAGCATTTAGAATTCAGGGTGAGAAAGCATTCTCACTCTCACAATTGAAATTCAATGCATGCTAACTAACACCATAGGCTTGCCTCTCTACTCATCTTCTGGCTTGGTGATATGGTGGAGTTGGATAACTTTAGGACTTATAGGCTTGTAATATAGGCTCAAGGTGCTTTGGTGCGGCTTTTAGGGCAAGTTGTGACTAAAAGCTATCCTTGAATCATGTTTACTAATACTTTTTTGCTTTCATAATCCAACCTTTTTTTCATCAATCCCAACTTGTTCACTTGCTTTGAACTTTTCTCGAGTGCTTTCTTTCTCTTTTTCAGTTGTGCCCTGATTTCAGACTTATTTTTGCTGCTTTTTCTCAATTAAAGGCACTTATCTTCTTTTTCTTCACTCGGTTCATGCATTTTCATTTCTTTCTTCATTACCCAACTAACCAACTTATTAATTTTACTTTACCACAATAAGAGCCACCCACAACTTAGGCTTTTAGCCTCAGGTGAAGTATACAATTTCTATGACTCAAACCAGGGTCACCAATTGCAGCCACCCTCAACTTCGGCATTTGGCCTTAATCAAGGTTCACATGAGTCAACTACCCATGGTTCCCACAACCCCTAGTTGTGGGTGTTTAGTTACTCATGACTAAGATAAAACACACAAAAATGCACATAATAGACATAGTTGAGACTTTCACCAATAACAATGTAAGAGATAGGCACCACAAGTTGCAAACCCATAGGCTTAATCGATCAACAATGAGTACAAAGCAAAATTTGCAATCCCCAAAATGGGTTTCCCAAAGAGAACAATAATCTACTCTAAAAACCTAATAAAAAGTTCAACATGTAATGGAGAAAATGTCTACTGTTCGAACTCCCCCTCAAAACCCTAACTTAAACTATTTATAGTATTTACAATACAATCCTAGAGAATATGCAGAAAAGATAGTTGGCATCTAATAAATTTCACAATTATGACTCATAGATTGGCCTATGAGTCGTAGTCGAGGTCTCGTATCAGGTTCTTGGCATCATCGACTGACTGGTACGACCCATAGATATGAATCATTACTCGAGCTAAGACTCATATGTTGGTTTCATAGTCTTGGTCTTCAGTTTTTTTTGTCCAACATTTTGTCTCTCTGATTCTTGCTATGAGTCCACCTGTACAGGTCATAGTGTGTCTTACGACTCGTAGGCTGGGATAGTAGGGGTGAACTTTACTCAGTAGATTCCTAATTTTTGGTCTCTGATTCCAGCTATGACATAACCTACGACTCGTAGCATGAGCTACAACTCGTAGGAGGGCTTGTATGACCTATGCTTCGGCAAAATCTCCAATTTTTCTTCAAAATCATGCCAACCTAACTTAGGTTGGAAGAAGTTGGAGATGATGAAAATACCTAAAGAGTTGCTCAAGTTTGGTTCACTCATTGGATGTCCGAAAGATTTGAAGAGTGCCTGTAAGTTGGGAGATGTTTAAAGCCACTTTCCTTGCGGTTTCTTCCAGTATGGATTAAGGGAAGCCAAAGTGATGGAATTCATGAACTTAAAGCAAGGGTGCATGAGTGTGAGGGAGTATGCCCTCAAGTTTACTAAGTTGTCCAAATTTACTCCTTCCATGGTGACCGTCTCTAAGGCTCGCATGAACAAGTTCACTTTGGGTGTGTCCAACTTGATAAAGAGGGAGTGCAAGGCCGTGATGCTCATTAAAGAAATGAATATCTCTAGACTCATGACCTATGCTGAATAAGGGAAGAGTGAGAAACTTCAAAAGATGTGGACAACGGAGTCTAAGAGAGATTGATATGATGGTGGATTTTCTTATATAAGTCTGGTGGTGGCCGTTTTCAACAAGGCCAAGGGTATTTATAAGATGCTACTCAAAGGTTTAACAAAGAGAAAAAGGTCGATCCTAAGGCAATCTGTATGTTATTAAAGGCGGTACTACTCCTCCTAGATGTCCAAAGTGTGGGAGGAACCATGGTGGTGAATATTCGTAAGTTACCAACGCATGCTTTAGTCATGGGAAAATGGAACACAAGATTTGCTAATATCCTAATGTTGCTAATAAGGGTAAAGAAAGGCATCAACAAGGTCAAATAGCACAAAGATGGAAAGTGCAACAAGGTTCAAACTCAAGGTGTTGTGTCCACATGGTAATCGATTATATAAGTCTACTTTTCCAAGGTAGACTTGATCATGGTGAGGGCCCATCATTTAACCCCATCCCTTAGGCTCTATCCTAGCATGGTGAGTGTCCATCATTAAAGCTAAATGGATCCACTAGCATACCTTTAAGATATAAAAATATGAACATCATTCCTATGGTGGCGTATAGTTATGGAACTATGGAATCTATCAAAGCCCTCTTGGTGCTAAGTCATATCCCAAAGAATACATGAATCATGCACATACATAGCTTTCAACCTAGCTCATACTTTATTTAAAATCATACTTCATAGATCATGAAATAGTCATCATAATCATTCATAAAAGCATCTCATGTCATAAAAATAGTCCATCTACTTTGCTTTTCATCATAGTGTGGGTAGATATGCCCACCTTGACATCATCCTCATAAACATTAGGGGCTTCATCATTGTCTTTATCATAACATCATCATTATCATAACACTATTATATACTTGAGATCATAATTATGAAAAGCCATAGTTTTATCATAAGAGACTAAGGCTAAGTGTGGGTTCATAAGAAATTGAGTCACAATCATTCAATTGGATGAAATTCATAGACAAAACGTCCAATTAAATCAATTTGGATCATTAGTAAAGGAACCCACATCAAATCAATAATCTCCAATCATGCATACGTTGGAAGCACATATGTTTACTTGAAAATCACATGAATCATATAATTCTTCTCAACTAATACATAATTTGATATAATCATCATGTAGGAAACAAAGTCCATGCATTTGAAATCATAGCATAAAAGCCCATAAGAAATCATCATGAAATATTGATAAAAAGGACTTTTGAATTGGGCTTCATGGATGAAACTAATCCATGAATGAAGCCTTATATACCTTAGGTAAGAATCCTTTAGAATTGAAGAGGAAAATATGGAAATCCGTAGGCCAACCTTCAAGCCCTAGCTTCAATGGAATCTTTCTTCTAGAGAGAAAAATATTTGAGAGCCTTTAAGAGAATTATGAGGATGAATGACTTTGAATAAATTAGAAATTTAACTTGTATGGTCTAGGTTGGTTAAGGAAGTTAATAGGTCCAAAATGACATAGTTTAGAACTTAAACAAATTGGAAGTATAAAAATTGTCCTTCATTAAAAACTGCTAGAGCCATTCACGAGACCCCATCTATGGGTTGTGGATACACTTGCGGCTTATGACTTGGCTCGTAGAACTTCATATGATAAAAGTTGAGTCATTAAAATGTGAATCTTTTAAACAATGAACATGCATGATGACTCGTCAATCCATCTACGGGCCATAAGTCATCTCGTAGAGTAATTCTAGGCTTAGAAAATTTAGGTGTTTTAGGACTCATTTCCACGACACTTTTGATAGGTCATGGTTCCATATATGGTCCATTTTGTTAATCGTGAATCAACTTCCAAAAATTTTTCAATTTTCCATTTTCACTAGACTTAATCTACGAAGTCTACCTACGACGACCTATGGATCCTTCTACGAGCCTTAGACTAGCTTGTAGGGTCAAATCAACACCAAAATTAACTTTCAATTTTCTAGGCTCATAAACATAAAGGATGTTACATTAATCCACTCTAACCCTATAAGTTCTATTCCTAATTTATTAAAAGTCCTTCATCCTCATAATTCTCTCAAGGGTTTTCAAATATTTCTCTATCTAGAAGAAGGATTCCATTGAAGCTAGGATTTGAAGGTTGGCTTAAGGATTTCCACAATTTTCTCTTCAGTTCTAAGAATTTTCACTTGAGGTATGTAGGGCATCATTCATGAGTTAGTTTCATCCAAGAAGTCCAATCTATAATCTTCTATTTATTAAAGTTTCATGATGACCTCTTATGGATTTTATGTCATGATTCTAATGCATGAATTATGAATATTACATGGTTATTAAGCCTATCTAAGTAGGAATATTGAAGAATTACATGATGTATATGATTTCAAGAAAAAGTATGTGATTTCAATATATGCATGATTAATGCTTAATGATTTGACATGGGTTCCTTTACTAATGATCCAATTGGTTTTAATTGCAGGTTTCCTTTGTGAATTTCATCCAATTGCTTGCTTTTGACTCAATTATACTTGAACCCACACTTAGCTTTAGTCTATTATGATAAAGCTATGAATTTTCATGATTATGATCTCAAGTAGATGTTATGATGATAATAATGATTCTACAATAAAGAGGGTGATGAAGACCCTAACATTTATGATGATATTAAGGTGGGAATGTCTACCCACATTATGATAAAAAGCAAAGTAGACGGACTATTCTTATGACTTAATATGTTTTCATGAAAGAGTATGATGACTATTTTATGAGCTATGAAACCATGACTTTTAATGAAGTATGAACTATATTGAAAGCTATGTATGTGCATAGTTTATGTATTCTATAGGATATAAATTAGCACTGAGAGGGCTTTGGTAAATTCCATAGTCTTATAACTATATGTCACCATAGGAATGATGTTCATATTTATATGCCTTAAAGGTGTACTAATGGATCCATTTAGCTTTCATAATGGATACTCACCATGCTATGATAAAAGCTAAAGGGTCGGGTCAAATGATGGGGTTCTCATCATGCTAGGATAGAGCCTATAGAGTGAGAATCGACTCTACCTTTGCAAAGTAAACTCCTCTTTGCTTGGTGTAGAGCGAAAGTCAAGATTTCATATAGTAGTCCACATGATATTATATGTCGGTTATGGTATTATTTTGACATATGAATGCTAAGGTTATTTCATGGATTTGATGATGCTTCTTCCCATGGTTTTAAACTTGCATTGCTTATGCATATTGTAACCTTATTCCATTGATTATGTGATGTACTTTGATTCATGGAATACCTATGTACTTAGTACCTTTCATGTACTAACGCATACTTCTTTGACTACATGATCTAACCATGTAGGGGTGGATGTCGCGCCGATTATTCCATTATATGGTTTGATTAAGATTCTAAGCTTGAAGATTGTTGTTGAGTTCCCATGCTTCAGGAAAAAGCCCATTTATGATGTTTCTATATGTTGAGACTTTATCATTTTTTTATTTATATCTTTAAGGTGAGTTAGTAAGCTATGCTCTAGAACCCGCCAAAATCTATGATCTAGAGGCATGTTTTGGCAGTATGGATTGATGTACATTCCCCTTAGGGAAACTAAGATGTTCTTAGTTTTACACATTCCACTTGTTTATTCTCTTATGTATGCTTATTTTACCTTATTAATGCTTATATATGAGCATGTGGCTTTGATGGGATACCCTTGGGTGTCATATTAGCCGTATCACAGTTAGGCCCTAGGCCCGAGTCATGAAAATAGGAAAGGGAAAGGGGAAGACGGAGGAGTGAGGGGAGTACATTACATTTAAAATAGTACAATAATTGGAGTAATATGATTTAACAAGTTTAAATAAGATAGAGAAATCTAAAATACTACTCTCCCCATCCCATTTTATGTGACACCTTTTGACTTGGCTCAGTATTTAAGAAACAGGGAAGACTTTTGAAACTTGGGGTCTAAAATCATTCTTAGATATTTGTATAGCTGAGAATCATTTCATTAAGGATTAAAGTAAATTTTAATGTTAAATTGTTTCTAATTAGAGTAAGATAAAATTCTTTATGGGATGGACCAAAAACGAAAGGGTGTCACATAATGGGAGAAGGAGTAGTTAATATTAACCGCGAATCGTGCGGGTACATATACTAGTTGGGTTTAAATTTTCTCTATGCCACTAATAATCTAGATTTAGAATGTTATTATGCTAAGAATTTGATTCTAAACTATTTCTATTATTACTTACTGCCTCAACAATATATTTTTTAAGTAATTTTTTTTTAAAAAAATTACTTTGACAAATAAATAACAATATTTCTTTTTTTCTCAATCTAATCTTATTAAGAATAACAATATGTATCTTTTTATCTGATAATATGTGTCATATGTATAAAATCACACTAATCACATTATTATTTTTATTTGATAATCAATATTATTCTTTAAAATAAAATAGAAGATATTTGTAGTTCTTAATGTAAGGCCTCACAAGTTTAAAAGCGAAAAACACAGAAAAAGTGGAACTGAAAATTTGCAAACTAATGTACGAGCCTCATTTATGACTCATGGTTCAAATCACAGGTTATAGAAAAGCTCTTGGATGGAAGATAATGGAGAGAAAAATTTAACCAAGTATAGGGGTGGTCAGCGAAGGGTGTTTACAATCTGTAAAAGGAAGTACAGACCATAAAGCGGGTTTCACAGATTGAGGTCAGGGTTGATCAAAAGTTGATTTCTGATTTTTGAACCTTGGACTACGAACAAATAGGACAAGTCATAGTCTTGTTTACGAGTCCTAAAATAGTCTCATAAATGGGGTCCTGAGAGTGAAAAATTTACCAATAATTGACAGGAACCACGAAAGTGTTCTACGACCTGCAGATCATTCTACAAGTCATAAATGGAGGATCAGAGGCAGTTTCAGGAGTCCAAAAAAGTAGCCAGGATGAAACCCCATGTTTACAATCCATGGCCTATTCTACGAGCTATAGATGGGGGGTCATGGTTTAGGTCTGACAGTTTTTAATGAAGGATATTTTTGACTTTTTCTCATGTTCTAAGCCTAATACTATGCCATTTTGAGTTCTTTCCCTCCTAGATCATTCCTAAATCACCCTATACATTCTCATTCTTTCCCATTTCGAATTCTCTCAATTTCCGAAGGCAAAAGTTCCCTCCAAGGAAGAAGAAGAAAGCTAAGGTTTCATCAAGTTCTATCCAAACTTCAAGTTTTTTTAGGATTCTCAATCAGGAATGCAGGTTTGACTTGTGGATTCCTTTCATCCACGAAGTCCAACAGTATTCCCCTTTAACCTTTTCTTTAAGTTATGAAATTTCTAGGTCTTCATCGATTCTCTTAAATGATGATATAGTGATGTTTTTTAGTTATATTGGCTATAGTAATGCAATCTTATGATATGCTATGAATTTCCATAGTCCTCAAGTTAAATTTTATGATGGTAATCTATCTAGGGTTTTGAATGCATAAAGTGGGTTGCTAAGAATGGTTTTTAAATGGATTAATTTTGTCATATTATAGCATATTACTCTTGAATTGCATGATTTTTAAGTTCACTTGCATAAGTCTACTAAGATTAAGTCCCTATAAGAATTATGTTATGAATGCTAAGGACCCTCAAGTATCTTAGAAAGTTTATGAATGATATGAAAGTTATAAGCATTTTTATGAAGCACTATAATTATGTTTAAGATGGACCCTCAATGTGAAAGGACAATTCTAGCTTGAGTGAAATCCTAATGAGGTGGGATTCAGTAAGGAAAACTTAGTAGCAACCACTTGTCTCATTAACTATAGGCCATCACAGAAGCCCTTAGGAGTGGTTTGGTGTGATGGATAAGAAAACTTAACCTAGGATAATTTTTCCATGGTCCTCATTTCATTATTTGGTTGCAAAGACTGGGATAACTTATCCCAAGAGTAACTAGTAGTACTGGGATAAGTTATCCCTCCTTGTGGGTGGAATAATAATCCCAAGATAATCTATCGTGGGACAAAGTATGTAAAAATCCAAAGATACTCTCCATTTAACTCTCCTTTATACACCACTTTTATATTCGTATATATTAAAATAATTTTTAACAATATTTATTATAACATTCACAATCTTAATTAATTGTTATATCACGACCCAAGCCTAGGCCTAGACGTGACATAGCGCAAGAGGAACCCAAAGGGACCCCAAGCAAGCCTCATAAAGCATCATTACACATCCTTAGTCGTGAAAGTAATAAATCAAGCATCAAAGATAAAATAATAGGGAAAGCGGGGCTAAGGGAAAAGCTTGCACAATATCATGGTCAAAAGACAAGAGTTAAACTCATATCATAGATACAAAACATATCCAGTAAACACCTCTACTACATAGATAAGAGCGGGGGCCAAGACAAAGTAACCGGGTTCACCCTCATAGTAAAAATAAAAAATAAAGATGAATGTCTCAATACATAATAGAAGTAACATAGACTAGGTCCCCGAAGTGGAGGACTCACCAACTAGCTTGAATAGCACCGAACTAGACACGTGGAGGAGGATGATCAACTTGGGCACTGGTTCCTACATGATGACATCGCGTAGGCATCGAGTATGCATTAGTACATTTGAATTTACTAAGTATGTAGGATGCAATGCAATAATAGATAGGAATCATAATAAAAATGCATAATATTAAGCAATAGGCATAATATATAATATGGCATGTATTATCAATACTTAAGTAAAACATACTTAAGCAACTCATGCTCATATAGAATATCATATGTGTAGAAGATACTAAGCTAGATTTCCAAAGTATAAACCCCTCATCAAAGTTAGTGATGATAGCACCCCTCACCCTGGTGTGTGAGGTACAAACCCCTCATCAAGGTTAGTGATGATAGCACTGATCACCCTAGTGTGATAGGTTTCCAAAGTACAAACCCCTTGGTAGGTTAGTGATGATAGCACCCATCA
>JAOTQR010092450.1:0-32140 GCA_025774065.1 Solanum ossicruentum | reverse complement strand
AAAAGGTTTGCACCTTTTTGAAAGGTTTGCACCTTTCTGAAAAGGTTTGATCCTTTTTGAAAGGTTTGCACTTTTCTGAAAAGGTTTGATCCTTTTTGAAAGGTTTTCATGACATTGCAGGGAAATTTAAATTAATCCGTGAAAGAAAGCGGATTCCGGTTTTTCATCCCACCATTTCCCATTCACCAATATCAAAACCCAACACAGGATAACCCCAAGGGGTTGTGGGTTTTTTTATATGGCAACTACCCCCTTTGAATTATTAGTAACGTCCACGAATTTTATCAATTACTCTTCGTGCTTTGTCAGTAAAATTAGACACCCCCCTTTTTTCTTTTTCAAAAATTTCACAAATAGGAAGTTGCTAGAGAACTGGGTGTTCCGATCGTAATGCATGCCCAAACTAAGCAATCCCTTAGATATGATGCAAAAGGGCTCTTAGGGAAAATTATAGAAATAATTTATTATTACGAAATAGATTAAGAAATATTTGAACTATGATAGCACTGAATAGGGAGGCGCCGAATACACCAGCCATGCCTAACTATTTGATCGTCTTTCTCTGAGGAACAAACGAAATCCAAACCCAGAAAACAGACGAAATTCTAGGAAAGCATCCAAGAAATTGAGTGATTCCATCTTTTTTTTATATTTCCTTGAAAAAGGGGCTCAACCTACAGAAACTGCCCTTTGGTTTTCACAACCCAAAAGTTATTCTGAATACGATTACCTAGATAAGATATTCCCTTCATTCTTCCTATTTTGGGTGGATTTAAAATGAATTTACAAAATTATCTATTTTTGAAGAATGAATTAAAGTAGTATAGATGGAAAGCAGAACCAACTATCACTCTTTTCTCTGCGAATCCTTTTCTGTTTTGAACCCCTCCCCCCCCCCCCCCCCCCCCCCCCCCCCAAAAAAAAAAAAAAAAAGGGAACTACGTTTTGATCTTGATCCTTGTGGATCGAAAGTTAGACTAGACTCACAAACATCATGTGGGGAAAATAGTTTTTATTTCCCACCGCAGTATTCTATATGTGTCTATGAGATCGAGTATGAAACCATAGAAAGTCAAGTGAAATCCAATCCATGAAATATTCATTCCGTCGAAAATCGATTTTATGATATTGTTCAATACCAATTCTTATAGTACTATTCGGGGAGCAATTTGCTTGAAATAGTTTCAAAATTACGGGCATAAAACAAGAAAGTACGCCAGTCGAGCATATGGAACCTCTTTATCAGAATATTTTTGCTTCTCACTTCGGTCAAGGAATTGAGTGATTCCTTCTTTCTTCCAACTTTGAAAATTTTTAATTATTCAACCATTTCATTTTACCAAGTTCAATATGAGCAGTTTTAGGAGTTATTCTGTTGGATCAGTCGCTTAAGATCTTTGGTCACTACGAAGAAGTTCTGGGAGTTACGAAGGTCGTTGCAGACCCAAAACCAAAATGATCCCTCTAATTTTTCTCAGTTTTGCCCATAGATAAATGGAAATTTTACTAATAAGACCTTTGGCAAATTATTGGGTTGAATTAGATTGAACCTTTTTAGATTTTTATTAGATAACGGGGTTCCGAATTTAGGGATTTATTCGTAATACATTGGTAGGCGAGTGTTCCGCCTTAGGATTTTCTAATTTTTTTTATAATCATCAATCTGATAAGTGAGATCACGAGTAAGTGTTTACATAACCTATTCATAGATCTGTGCTCACCTTTATACAGTTGGATAGAATAATCCGGTTGAAGCATAATGATCATACATCTGTAATGCATTGTAGTAGTAAAATTATTCCTCATCTAGAAATATCCAAATTTTGATTCCTAATATTCCATAATGACATCCCAAAAACGTCCAGGTCGAAATATGACTTTCATGAAATGTATATGTAATATTGCTATAAAGCACATGGGCTAATTCATAGATCTTTAGGCTTTGATTACCAAGGAATAGAGACTTTCATGAGGTTGATCTTGAGCCGCCATCCACCTTTCGCCCCTAACCGACCCTTTCTAAAATACATAAAAAACTCTTTCATTCTGTTGAAAATCAATTTTACGGTATAGACGCTTATGACCCACATTTAGTTGTAAGATACTTCTTTCGGATGGGGCACACAAATAGGATGAACTAAATGAGTATATGGAACAACGTGAAATAATACCTGGCGTGGCAGATTCAATTAATCAAAATTCAGAAGTTGAAATTAATATCGATTCCTTGGGATCCTTCCTTTCTTCAAATGGAACGAAAATGAGAATCTTTTTGTTGTTGAATCTATTTTTACGTAATTGGAAATAACCAATTAGGTTTATGCCCCGCAATTTGTATTTGAATTCCTTTTATGTCATTATGGAACGTTTTTTGAAGTGACAATAGGGGTACTCAGAAAAGAATAATCATTGTCAATCTCAAAAATATGATTTTCAATAAGGGAAATCGGCCACATTAAAATTACCTACCCATTTTTGTTATTTCCATAGTTCTCTCAATTTGATTCACAATAGTACCTTCATTGACTTTGGCTTTACTAATGACTAAATTGGTTTCAATGGAACCCAGATTGTAAGACCTTATAAACTCTCTCCTATTCTTATTTTTCACACACACACACATGAAAAACATCAGTTCATTGGAGCATAATTAAGAAATCCTCTATCATTTGGTAAGTGACTGAATTCTGTTTTTAGATGGAATAGTGTGTAGTAATTGTGGAGTATCTCATTGTATATAACTTTGATGTTAGTGTGTAAACATGTTTGGAAAGCTACGTCACATACCTATAACTTTTATGTTTATGCAAGAATCTAAATCTGCTTGTGTTGTATCAAAATAAGGCGTGAAACATAGTGAAAGTTATGGCTAGTTTTCTGTTTGAGAAGCCTTCTATGTGTCATTGTTAGTGTTTTAATAACATCTTGATGTGTCAGATGTAAATTGTGATGCTTATTTTCTTTGAAACCCCAATACATGCATTTACAACTCTTATGGTTATGTTGGGACCTATTTTGGTAGTTTTGGATTCAAAACAGTGGACGCAAGTTAGGACAAGTTCTGTCTAGAATTTTGATATAGAAATCCCTGGGAGTGTACTGTTAGTGTTTTGATTATAAATACTTATACAAATGGTGTTTGGAAGCGATTCTTGATTGTTTTCAACCTATATTCATATACCTACAGTTTTCATGTTGACTGGAAAGCCTAGTTTGTCCATTTACCAATCCAAAATCTAGTTGTATTGCAAGGCAGTAAAAACTGTCTAGAATAGCTTGATTTGTAAAAATAGGACCTTGGGTTACAAATCCCATGTGTCCTATCGCCAAAGCATCTCTGATGTTTGCTACAAAATTCTGCTGGTCGGTGGTGCAGGCCAGGCTGAGGCCCATAGGTAATGATAATATACTCCAACCTTCGCATGCCTCTTTTGATAGCATGCCTGATGTCCAAATACGGAGTCAACTTGGGATGAATCATTGCCTTGTAAATGCTGGACTGGGCCTTTTCTGAGAGAGTTGGCATGCCTTTCCCGTGTTTGGTTCATGGCCTTTGGAAATAGGCTGGTGTTTCCACTACTCACTTTTTGGATAATAAATTAGCTCCCAAGGGTATGACCAACATTTCCTTGATTAAGGATGTCCGAAACCCTCTCATGAAGAACATAACACGTTCCCTAGGGGGCCCGACAAACTTCCCCTCAGCATTTCCAGAACAACCCTTGCCATTTGAGGACAATACTATAGCCCCACCATCAGGCACGACTTCTGAGCGGCCCGAGGGTGGTGGTGCAGCTCCTCTGGTACAACAAGGGTATACATATGTGTCCTATGAGTTCTTGGCTAGAATGGTAGCGGACCAGGTGCAGACACATGCCATTGTAAATCAGATAGTAGAAAGAATTTCACATGTGGTCCAATCTCACTCACAGTCGGTGATGGATCAACGTAACAAAGTTTTTCTTAGCTGAATAACTACCTTGCAGAGCTAAGTCACCACTTCAAAGGGATACTTCTATAACAAGTTTAGGAGTATGTCCGGGGACGAAATGAAATATCTGGTTCAGACAGTAAATGATATGAAAGCCTAGATTGCTCAGCTGTTTGCGTAGTACTAGGCCCTCGCACCGACCCCACCTCCGAAATCTTTGGTGAGCTTGTTTAATGCTCCCGTGGTGCCTATTCTAGATGAGATGTAGGGTATTCTATCCGCCCTATCTGATACACCCATGACACCTACTGATCAACCTAGGGGGAAGGACATGGGTAAGCAACGTGACCATCGAAGTAGTTCTCCCCATGACCCACAAAAAGAAGAAGAGCGGCAGATGCGCAAGGCAGCTAGGGCCCAGTGCCGAGCAACAGCCGAACAAGAGGAACGAGAGCTGCTAGCAAGAGAAGAGTAATGGGTAGGAGCCTCCGATAGCACCTTTGGACTTGGTGCTACATATGCTGATAGAGAACACCTAGGAGGGTCTGGTCCTACCGACACTGCTGACACCTAGGGCGCCCTAGGTATTTTCTATCCCCTATCAGTTTGTTTCTTCATGTTATGGTGTAGTGAGGACACTACACTGTCTTTTTGGAGGGGGTGGGGCACTCTGCCACTTGAGAGTTTTTCTTGCCATGTTTCTTTTCTCTCAAGTGCATTATCTAGTAGAACTGGCATGTTTAGGTCGTAATGTATGTATAAATACAAGTGCTAATAGAAGTCTAGGGTAGCCCTTGTGTTAATCTTTTTTTGATATCCCATGTTGACAATGTTAAGGTTATATGTGCTTGCATTTCTTCCTGACTAACTCGTATGATTGCTGGTAGGTATTGTGTGTGTATGGTTGGCATTCCGATGAATGAAACATGTCTATGTGATTTACTACTATTTAGTGTAGAAGATGTGTCATGTGTGTGTGAGCTAATTGCATAATTCAGTTGAGGCACTTGTGAGATAGAACTTGCCTGGTTAGTCCCACTAAAATAATTGAATGACTGTATTAGGATGTGATCTTAGGCCGTCGTTTTTGACTAGTCACTTAGCCAAAAATTGACCAACCAAATGAAACTGTCCCTCTTGAACCTAAAGTTGAGCCTAAATGGACCCTTTCTGTGAAATCACCCACATTCACTTCCCCAATCTATCTGTTGACCTTTGTTTTGGCCCTGGTCTCTCCAAGGACATTGTTAACCTCTGCCTAGGTCAAAAGCCTAAGTTGAGGATGGGTTATGTTGGCCCTGGTTGGATAGAAAGATATTGTGAACCTTACCCCAAGCCAGAGGCTTAAGTTGAGGGTGGCTAGTGCACGGAAAATAGAAATGTGATTATGGAAAAGAATAAAGTGATAAAAGGAGAAAAAGAAATAGGTTGTGATCGTGAGAAAAAATAATGACCGAAAAAGAAAAGAATAAAAATGAGTAAATGAGCAAGGAAATCACTTCGCGTACTATAGAAAGTTGGAGAAATAGGGGCAATAAATATTGGCGATTGAAAAAACAAATGGTTGAGTTAAAGCAAGTGTTTGGGAGAAGCCATTTAGTCACTTTAGTCCTACATATACCTCACCCGAGTGCCAGCCTATGCTACAAGCCACAAAAGTCCTAATGTGATCCTAAAAAGGTCATTCAAGAGTTAAGGTGGTGAAAATAAGGGCAAGTTTATGATTGATACGGGTGTGTCCACTGAAAGTAATTTCTGAGAGTGAGTGACTACCTCCTAGTCTCTGTTTTACGTGCTTATATTATGAGTGGGACTTCTTTGTAGTGGGGCACTATCTTTTGCATTAATTGGTTGCTAACTCAACTGGGGTGTCTTTATTCCTGATCATATATGGACTAACCATGCATGCATAATGTTTTCCTTAATATTTGTGGGTCCGTTTGGGGTGTGAGCACATTCTTAAACTTGTTATCGGGCATGTGTGTTGAAAATAACGGGATTGTCCATAGTTCTAAGTGAGCACTTGTGTCTATGCTTTGTTTGGTTGAGTCGTCATTGCTTGAGGACAAACAATCATTCTAAGTTGAGGGTATTGATGAGTCATGGAAATACGATTCTTATAATTCTTTAAACAATGGATTTTTGCATGTTCTCATGTAAATTTGTTATTTTGATGTTTGTTTTTGTGATTTTTCAGAAAAAATGACTAAGGCATGGAGAAATGGGTGAACTATAGAAAAAGGGATGAAAAAGAGCTTAAGTACAAGCCTAAAAAGCAAAAATGGAACCAAGTGTGTACACAGGAGGACCTACACGACTCGTGTACATCCACACGGACCATGAGGTCCATCATGGCCTCATACTTGGTGGCTGATGGCATTGACAAGGAATGAAAGGGTCCACAGGAGACTGAGGCATGTCCTACGACACGTTACACAGACTGTGGAAGGCGAGATGGGTCATGGAACCTACTGTCAAAGTTACGTGAAAGCCATTACTGTTGAAAGTTGAAGACTTCGCGCTAAGTGGGGTGAGAGGGGACCAACCATGGTCTGTGACTTTGCCTGTGATGTCGAATGGAGCTGGAAAATGTTCAAGGCAAGTCATATAGTCCATTCCATGGACCATTTAAACTCACACGATCCATTCAATAGAACGTGGAGTAGCAAAATGAGTTGAATACTTTGGAGGCCAAGCATGGCCAGACGGACCATTACGGTCCGTTCAATGTCTCACGGGCTGTTTAGTGGCTCGTGGCCATGCCAATGTGATTTTTCCTATTTTAATTTGGATTAGATTTTCTTTGTATATAAATAATATTTTTATTGTCTTGGATGACTAGAGATAGAAAACGCTAAAACACACTATTTTTCTTGAGATGTCACACAACTTTAGGATTTTTCTTATCTTGTTCAAGATTTTAACTTGTGGATTCATTGATTCCTCTTCAATAGTAAATTATTATTATGAATTCTTTGTATCATTGTGGGTTCTTTTTCTTGAATATGCTAGGCTAAACCCACAACTAGGGTTGTGGGAACTATGACAAATCAATAAGATAGGCGAATATAGGGTAAACTCGAGATTGATTAGCGTATATATCATAGAAATCTTCATGATAATTTCCTCCTTGATCAGTCGACACATTAGGGTAAGCCTTTATTCAATACATGCTCGAAAGAGATGTTTTGATTAGGAAAAGAGTTCTATGACGAAAATTTGGGGTTTCTAACCTAGTCTAAGTACTTGAGACCGAAAGGTGATAGTATTCCGGGATTGACAACAAGGGTTAACAGGTATACATTCTGAGACCGAAAGGTGATAAATGATATACATTTAAGAAGGAGAAAGAGGTGAATTAGATGTTTCATAACTTGTTAGATCTTATATACATAATTATGAATGAGTTTACCATTAAATTCGGTTATAGCATTAGATGTCATGGGGAACACAATCCTAGCTTCGCATACATTGCTTGAAATCTAGTACTCCTTACACTCATTCATTACTTTATTTTAATAACTTAGTTTGAAAACCAAAACCTCCCATTTACTTTATGCACTTTTGTTTCTGGAATAGGTATTACATCTGAGAATGGTGCTAATAGACATATTCTCACGCATTCTCTATGGAGTCGACCTCAACTCTGGTTGAGTTGTATATTTGATCAACAACAGCTTTACTATTACTTTTGGAGTGTAAATTTGGGCGTATCAGGGGATAAAAATACATCTTTTTTCATATGAAAACTATTCAAAGATGTAGGTGTAATAATATTAAGGGGTTTAAAGCTGATGATGGATATTGGATTTCTGGACAGAGTGAGATAGTGAAAGAAATTGAAAGATTCTATAAAAACCTTTTCACTAATTCTAGATCTACGAATTTTGATTACATTCTTTATCTTATTCCTACATTAGTGGATGATTCTGTGAATGATAGTCTTGTGAAAGAAGTAATGGACGAGGAAATCAAAAGAGCTCTTTTTGATATGTACCCCTCAAAAGCTCCGAGTGTAGAGGGTATGACTCCTTTTTATTTTTGGAAATATTGGAATATTGTATCAAGTGATGTTTGTGAAGCTATTAAAAGCTTTTTCAATTTAGGATATTTGTTTCCCTCTTCGAACCAAACGCTTATTACTTTGATTCCTAAAATGAAAAATCTTATTGATGTTAGTCAATTTAGACCCACTAGTTTATGCTCTATAATGTGTAAAATTATCGCTAAAATTATTGCCATGAGACTTAAAGTTTACCTCCCTAATCATATCTCTCCAAATCAGTGTACTTTAATAGGGAAGAGACAAATAATTGATAATGTTGTTTTAGCTCATTTTCACGCCCCAGGAGAGTACCCTTGGCGTGACTGGCACTTGAAGAACCATTTTTGATTCTCCTAGAGAACTACCTGGCCTCATCATTACATCAACTCAATAGCGGAAGAAAATACTCAAATATAATAAAACATCATATGGTAATATAAGTCTGCTAAAACATAGATTCCAATGTATAAGTTTGGAAATAAGTATTACTCAATAAATTCTCTACTCAAGGTCTATGAATCCTCTAATCAACAATCTAGGTGGTACCATGACAGGCCATGAATACCCCAATCAAGGAAATAAAGTAATACTAAATTGAATTCAAGGAAAAGGGACCCTCCGAAAAGCAGGGAGGGCTCACCAACTTCGGAAATGCACTGAACTGGACCTCAATGATGCACCGGCTGAAGTCCTCTATCACCTGTATCTGCATCATGAAATGATGCATGTCTAAATGGACGTCAGTACCTGGAATATACTGGTATGTAGAATAACCCAAGAAAGTAAATCTCAACTCACTCACCTCCACTCAAACAACTCACAACTCATCTCAATATATATGCAAGTTTGAAATAAATCATGCTTTTTTAAAATAATAGACTTAGTAGTATTTAACCCATTTTAAAATGTTATGCTCAATCAACATTTACTTAGGAGTTTCACTTTACCGAAATTCAATCTTACCACCTTTAGTTTAGTGATGCACAACGAACGTGACGTCGTTTTCACACCCTAAACATACCAAGGTAAAGGACAATTAACTCTTCGATGGATCCATAATAAATGTCCATTTTTAGGGACAAGAGTCGCCAGAACGTGCTGCATGACTATCCTAGCTATCAATGTAATTCTGTGGGTTAGAGTAGTTATTTACTCGCTCCCAGCTCAGTGCTTGATACTCTCCCAAGACTAAAATATGCTCAACTCATCAATCAACTCAAATCTATATAAAAATTATCAATCAATCAACTTAAATCTCAACCTTATTAGGTTATCTCAACTTACCTCATCTCAGTTTCTCATCAACGTGGTCAATCAAGGAAATCAATCACACTCAACTCGGACTGTGACAGTCATTCAGACCCGCTACAAGACCATGTCTATGGGTCGAATATCATCTTGCAGGCCGTAGATGACCTCTCGTAGGTAAGGAGTCCAAAAGTTTGAGTTACTGGAATTTTTCATAGAGCCCACGAAACTCTTCTACGGGCTGTAAATATTTTTATGGGTCTTTTGATAACTCATAACTCAAGACACTGAAAAGTTGATTCTTGGATCACCAACTCATAAGACCTAATATATGGGTTGTGGATTATTTTATGGGTTGTATGTTGTCTCTTACATGGACATCAGACTTAGAAAATTTCACCAAGTCACCTAGGGATCTATGAAGCCTCATCTATGGGTAGATTATTTTACGGTCCATAGATGTCCCTCGTAGTTTCTCTTCCAACAAATTTTCTCAGTTATTTTTCTTAGTTTTCTCTGAGCATCTACTCAGATTAGGTGGAAAGAATTAGGGGGTGTTACATTATCCCCCCCTTTGGGATCATTCGTCCTCGAATGAAGAGAAATCTAGGAAGCTTAGTCAATGCACGAATCTCACTATGGACTCTAACAATCAAAAAACTCTCATCTCACTCATGCAATCAATCGGTCAAGAAACTTATCAAGTAAAACAATTAAACATTCAACACATCAAGTCAGTCCTTACTCGAACTCTAGAGCTCTATAGTCTATCAAACTTAGAAGGGACGGGGAACTCAAGAAATAGAAATTAAGAATTTAGAAGGGAATCATTACCATCAACTCTCTCATCATCAGCGGGTAGGAATAAATGAGGGTACTTGGCCTTTATATCCTCCTCTGCTTAGTAGCTTCTTCTACAAATTGGTTTCTCCACAACACTTTGACAGATGCAATCTCTTTGGTTCTTTACTTGCGAACCTTGTTATCAATGATTTGAACAGGAATCTTCTCATAGCTCAAGTTGTCTTTTACTCCAATACTGTCAACAGGCACAACCAACTGTGGGTCACCCAAACACTTTTTATGCATAGAAACGTGGAAGACTGGGTGGATGACCACTAACTTTGGTGGTAGCTCTAGCTCATAAGCCACATTTCCCACTCTTTTTATGATCCAATAAGGGCCAATATACCTCGTACTCAGCTTTCCCTTCTTTCTAAATTGATCATAGCCTTCATAGGTGACACTTCCAAGTACACCCAATTGTTGACCTCGAACTCTAAGTCTGTTCTTTTAATATCAGTGTAGGATTTCTGTCAACTCTATGTGGTCTTCAATCTTTCTCCAATGATCTTTACTATCTCCATAGCTTGGTGAACAAGTCTAATCCAAGCAATTCTGTTCACCTACCTCAAATCATCCAATCAGTGATCTACATTTCCTCCTATAGAGTGCCCCATATAGGGCCATTTGAATACACGAATGGAAGCTATTGTTGCAGGAAAACTCAATCAGAGGCAAGTGATCATCCTAATTTCCCTTAGAATCAATAACACATGCTTTCAACATATCTTCCAAGGTTTGAATTGTACGCTCTGCCTGACCATCAGTTTGTGGGAGGAAAGCAGTGCTGAGATTCACCTTCGAACCCAAAACTTTCTTGAAAGACCTCCAAAATTGTGCAATTAATTAGGCTCCTCTGTTTGAGATGATAGACAAGGGGACACCATGCAATCTAACAATCTCCTTTATGTACAGTCGGGCATAATCCTCAACTATGTCAGTCATCTTTACTACCAAGAAGTGAGCAGATTTGATCATTCTATCAACTATTACCTAAATCAAATCATGTTGTTTGTGAGACCTTAGTAAACCTATAACAAAGTCCATATTAATCATATCCCACTTCCACTCTTGAATCTCAAAGTTCTGAGCTAGTCCACATGGCCGTTGGTGCTCAACTTCAACTTGTTGCCAATTCGGGCATTTGGAAACAAACTCAGCAATATATCTCTTCATTCCACTCCACCAGTAGACTTCTCTCAAGTCATGGTACATCCTGGTTGACCCTGGGTGGATCAAATATCTATAATTATGGGCCTCTTCCATGATCCACTCTCGAACACCATCAACAATTGGAACACACAATCTGCCTTGGTACCTCAATACTCCATATCCCACTTTTGTCAAACCAACGATTCTCTTCTCAAAGTAATAGAGAGAGTCTTTTTCTAGTTAGGAAAGCCATCACTTTCTGCTTGTGTACATCTACCTTTGATTTCAGTAAAATAGGGTCTTGGTCTTTTTTCTTCTTGACCTCTACTACTAGGGATGTTGCAGACCCATTATGCACAAGAACTCCTCCTTCGCCCGATTCATCAAGTTGAACTCCCAATCGTGCCAGTCGGTGAACCTCTTTAGCCAACTCCTTTTTCTCTTCCTCAACATAGGAGGTACTTCTAATAGACAACTTGCTAAAAGTATCAAAAACTATATTAGCTTTTCCTGGGTGGTAGAGGATGCTTATGTCATAGTCTTTGAGTAGCTCAAGCTATCTCCTCTGCCTTAGATTGAGCTCCTTCTGGGTGAAGATATATTGCAGGATCTTGTGGTCCGTAAATACATCAACATGTGCTAGTTTTAGAGCAAACACCACTGCTGCCAACTCCAAGTTATACATGGGATAATTCTTCTTATGAACTTTAAGTTGTCTAGAAGCATAGGCAACAACTTTACCTCTCTACATCAACATACATCTGAATCCCACTCTCGAAGCATCATAGTAGATGACAAATCAATCTGTTCCATCAGGCAAGGTCAACATAGGTGCAGTAATCAACCTCATCTTCAACTCCTGGAAACTTCTCTCACACTTATCGGATCATTGAAACTTGACCTTCGCTTGTGTCAATCTAGTCAATGGTGCGGATATGGAAGAAAATCCTTTAACAAACATGTGGTGGTAAACAACCAATCCTAGAAAATTTCTTATATTTGTCTGTAAGGCTAGTCTAGACTAGTTTTTAACTGCCTCGATCTTTTTAGTATCCACACGAATGCCATCGGCCAAAACTATATGGCCTACGAATGCCACATATTTAAGCCAAAACTCACACTTCAAAAACTTTGCATATAACTCATTATCCTTGAGCGTCTGCAAAGCGATTCTGTGGTGATTAGCATGCTTCTCCTCATCTCTGTAATACACCAAAATATCATCAATAAACATGATCACGAACATGTCAAGATATTGTTTGAATACTCTGTTCATCAAGTCCATGAAGGCTGCAGGTGTATTTGTCAACCCAAAAGACATCACCAAGAATCGAAATGACCATATTGAGTTCGAAAAGCCATCTTTGAGATATCATATTCTCTTATTTTCAATTGGTGATAATCTGATTAGAGGTTTATCTTGGAGAAAATAGTAGCACCCTGAAGTTGGTCAAATAAGTCATCGATCGTCGGAAGGGGGTACTTATTCTTGATTGTCACCTTATTCAACTGGCGGTAGTTAATACGCATTCTAAGGGAAACATCCTTCTATCACACGGACAAAACCATAGAACCCATAGAGAGACACTCGGCCTAATAATACCTCATCTAGCAAATCTCTCAACTGATCTTTCAACTCTGCAGGGGCCATTCTGTATGGAAAAATAGAGATAGGCTGGGTATCAGTGAGAACATCAATTCGAAGTCAATCTTCCTATCAGGAGGAACTCCGGGCAGATCCTTGAGAAATATATCAAGGAACTCATTCAAGATCAAGACGAACTCAAGAGTAGGGGGCTTAACATCATTAGACTTGACCTGCATGAGGTGATAGATACACCCCTTAGAGATCAATCTTCAGGTCTTGAGTTAAGAAATAAACCTACCCTTAGGTGTACTAGAACTCTCTTCCTCTCAATAACGGGCTCATTCATAAACTAAAATTTGACAACCTAGGTTCTATAATCAACAAAGGCATAACAGTAGTGAAACCAGTCTACTCCAAGGATCACATCAAAATCAACCACCTCTAACTCAATCAAATCCGCAAGAGTATCTTATGATAGATGAACACCACACAATCTCTAGAGTTCTCTCAACTCGAATGGACTCACCAACAGGAGTAGAAACAGAAAATTACTTAAGCAATTACCCAGGAAAGATCTTAAATCTACTAGCTACATATGGCGTCACAAATGAACAAGTCACACCCAGATCTAAAAAAGACTAACAATGAAAGGTAAAGACTTGGAGCATACCCATCACAACATCTGGTGTAACATCTTGGTCTTGTCAATTCCCCATCACACATAGATTGTTTGTCCCACTGCCTACCCCTAGTGTAATATCTCTTTGGTTACCTCTTGCTGGAGGTGCAACAATAGAAGATTGCACCTTGTTTCCCCACATCGGACACTCCCCCTAAAAATGGCATGGTTGGCCATACTTAAAGCAATCGTTCCCTCCATTTCTACACTCTCCCAAGTGCATCCTGCCACATTTCCCACAAGGTGGCTTCCCTTTCGAGCCAAGGGTCACACTATACCGAGACTTTGAACCATGTCCTCTAAAGTTTGACTGACTTTGGGACCTTTTATTATACCTGGTATTTAGGGCTAGTGCACTGGCTGAAGATAATGTATAGATAGTGGACCTTTTCTAGAAGTAAGACTTGTCTCCCTTACTCTGTTCACTCGGATTGGGCTCAGGCCCTGCTGACTTGGCCTTCTTACTCAGATGCTCCTCCATATCTCTTCTTAGCCTTCTTAATTTGCTTGGCATAGACCATAACCTTGGAAATATCCATACCTGGGATCAACAATGCCACTTTTCCCTCTTTCTTCACATGTCTACCCAACTGAGATACGTATTTCGTCATCTTTTCTCTCATATCCTGGGCCATCACTGGGGCATACCTAGATAACTGGATATATTTTAGGCTAAACTCTTTAATAGTTATCCCCTCCTATTTCAGATTCACGAACTCCTCAATCTTGTCCTCCCTCAACTCCTAGAGAAAGAAGTGATCGAGGAAGGCACTCTCAAACACATCCCAAACGACAGGCTTAGCATCCTCAACTCGATGCTCCTCCCAGAGATTATACCAAACATTAGCCATATCCTTGAGCTGATAGGCTGCAAACTCAAAACTCTCTTAGTCTCATTTTCATGCATGGCTTTCAACACTTTCCACTTCTCATTAATTAAATTCTAAGGGTCCTCCTCAACCTTAGATCCAATGAAGATTGGTGGGTTCATACTCAAAATCTCTAAGTCTGGTTGCAACATCTTTCTCCTGGGAGCTACAACCAGGAGTCTGTGAACTCCGATTCCCACTCTGAGGAGCTACCAGTTGGGTGAGCATGGTGGTAGCTCCTGTGAAGTCAGCCTCTGTGGTAGGAGCAGCTGGAGCAGTAGGTGCCTGTGGAACACCAGTGGCTCTAGCTGGATGGCCTCAACACATTGTTTCTATCTGAGTAGGCACCACTAGGGTTGGGTTCTCAGTATGGTCCGCTGGGGTACTTTTTTAAGTATACCAGACATGATCTATGAAGATGTAACACACTAGTTAGAAAGGAGCTTTGTAGAGTTCTGAACTCTATCGCACGAACTTAGAATACAAGAAAGTGTAACAATTCCTACTATCCTATAGCCTCTTGTTTATAAAGTATGGTGCACAACACACCTATTAACAAGAATCTACTAGACAAGAATTCATAGACTCTCTAGGACTCTTGAACTCTGTGCTCTAATACCAAGTTTGTCACGCCCGGAGAGGGTACCCTTGGCGTGGCCAACACTTGAAGAACCATTTCTGATTCCCCAAGAGAACCACCTGGCCTCATCATCATATCAACTCGACAATGGAAGAAAATACTCAAATAAAATAAAACATTATATGGTAATATAACTTTACTAAAACATAAATTCCAATAAATAAGACTGGAAATAAGTAATACTCAATAAATTCTCTACTCAAGATCTATGAAGCCTCTAATCAACAATATAGATGGTACCATGACACACCATGGATATCCCAATCAAGGAAATAAAGTAATACTAAATTTTCAAGGAAAAGGGCCCCTCAGGAAAGTAGGGAGGGCTCGCCAACTCTATAAATGCACTGAACTAGACCTCAACAATATGCAGGCTGAAGTCCTCTATCATCTGTATCTGCATCATGAAATGATGCAGATCCAAATGGATGTCAGTACATGGAATAAGCTGGTAAAATAGCTTAAGAAAGTAAATCTCAACTCACTTATCTCCACTCAAACAACTCACAACTCATCTCAGTAGATATACAAGTTTGAAATAAATCATGCTTTTTTAAAAGAATAGACTTAGTAGTATTTAACCTATTTTGAAATATTATGCTCAATTAGCATTTGCTTAGGAGTTTCTCTTAATTAACATCCAATCTCACCATCTTTAGTTTAGTGATGCACAGGGAAGACGACGTCGTTGCCACGTGCTAAACTTGCCAAGGTGAAGGACAATCAACTCTCTCATAGATCCATAATAAATGTCCATCTTTTAGGAAAAGAGTTTCTAGAACATGCTGCACGAATATCCTACGCTGGCAATGTAGTTCTATAGGTTAGAGTAGTTATTTACTAGCTCCCAGCTTAGTGCTCAATACTCCTCCGAAGAGTAAAACATGCTCAACTCATCAATCAACTCAAACCTCGATAATACTTAATCAATCAACTCAAATCTAAACCTTATTAGGTTATCTTAACTCAGCTCATCTTAGTTTCTCATCAGCTCGGCCAATCAAGGAAATCAATCACACTCAACTTGAACTCAAACGATCGTTTAGACTCGCTCAATTGGACTCATCATGTAATGCAAGTAAAATGCATAAAAATACATGTGATTAAAATGCAACATGCTTTTCATGCTCAATTATGTTCAAGTTACTCAACTCAGATAATCAAGCTTAAGCCTCAACCCATTCCATGCACAGAAATTCATAAAATTATGCAATTTGGAGTTCATGATATCAATGCATAAAGTTTATATCTCAATCTCATATAAACAACAGTGCAATGCATCAATTATTTAGTTTATAATCATGAAGACTCAAAGAAATTGCTGAAAATTTGATAATTAGGTTATAGGATTTTCAAGACTCAACTCTGCTTCTCAATTTCTACTCAATGAGAGAAAAAAGGCGTGAACGAATGCCGTTCAACACTTTAGTAAGACTTACAAACCTGAAAATAGAAGAAGCAATCAAAGTTCAATCGATCCTCATGTTTGAACTTGAAACTTTCGCTTTTCTCCCTTCTCTGGTGCTCTTATGAATTCCTAAACACGGATGAAAGGTGAAAATACGCTTAGGATTTTATTTTAGGAATTTAATTAATTCTAAAAAATCCAAAAATTTGATTAAAAAAAGGATAGGGATAGACAAAAATTACCCTTCTTAAAAACTCTTGGCAAGTTCTACAAGACCACATCTATAGGCCATAGATCTTTTTACGGGCTGTAGATGACTTCTCATAGGTAAGGGGTCTAAAAGTTTGAGTTACTGGAATATTTCATAGAATCTGCAAACCTCTTCTACAGGCTGTTAATATTTCAATTTGAGTCTTGGATCACCAAATCACGAGATCTAATCTACAATTCATGGATTTTTTTTACGGGGGATATGTTTTCTCGTACATGGACCTTAGAATTAGAAATTTTCACCAAGTCACTTGGGAATCTACGAGGCCTCATCTACCACTGTAGATGACCCTCGTAGTTTCTCTTTCAGCAACTTTTCTCAGTCATTTTTCTCAATTTTCTCTCTGCATCTACTCGGACTAGGTGAAAAGAATTAAGTGGTGTTACACTCATAAATCATTCATCTTTTTAACAATAAAAGACATGGAAAAAAATATATGACCCTTAAATATGGCTAAAGCTTATGATAGAGTTGCATGGGTTTATATTCATAAATTACTTTTAAATGGGTTTTCATTAGACTTTTATTAATTGGATTATGCAATGTATCACGAACCCAATATATAAATTTAATATTAATAGAGATATTATGAGGGAGGTCAAACTAACAAAAGGAGTAAGGTGTGATCCTCTTTCTCCATATCTATGCTTGTTGTGTGTTAAAGGGTTTTTGAGACTTTTAAATCATGCAGAATGGGGATGTAGAAGGGTTAAACTTAAGTAGAGGAGGCCCTACGATTAGCCACTTATTCTTTGTTGATAACTATTTTATATTTTGTAATGCTAATACTCAGAATGCTGCAAAAATTTCTGAAATTTTAAAAATTTATGAATAGTGTTTAGGTGAAAAAGTGATTTCTCCAAATCAACTATCTTCTTGAGTAAAACAGTACTGATAGTGTAAAGGATAATATTATTGGAATGCTAGGACAATTGCAAAAGAACAACTTAGGATTATACTTGGGGCTGCTTGCAGTAGTTGGAAGATCGAAGACAAAATGCTAGAATTTATCAAAGATAGGGTGAAATCCAAAATAAAAGGGTGAAAAAATATTTTTTTAAAGTCCTGCAAGAAAAGAGGTGATGCTCAAATCTTTTTTTTCTGTGATTCCATTTTATGTGTTGTCATGTTTTCAATTTCCAGATTCTTTATGTAAAGAGATTACGACTATCCTTTCCAACTTTTGATGGGGGCATGAAAATGATAAGAGGAAAATGCACTTTGAAAATTGGGACAATTGATGTTTACCTAAATCTAAAGGTGGTATAGGTTTCAGAGATCTAAAATTTTTTAATCAAGCTTTGTTGGTGAAACTTGCATGGCGAATTTTGACCCAAGAAGATATCTACCTTTGAGAATTCTCAAAAGTAAGTATTTTCCGCATACTTCTTTCCTCAAAGCTGCTTATGCCTCTAGTAACTCCTGGATTTGGAAAACATTATTTGTTGTCGAGATCTTCTACCAAAAGGCCTTAAATAGAGGCAGGGTGCGAAGATAGTAGTAAAGGGGGGGGGGATCCGTGGATTCCTAATTCTAGTGTTTTCAAGCATACTTCTATGTATGCCCAAATAGATGTTTATCAAAAAGTGAACACCCTTATAGACCAAACTACCCATACGTGGAAAATGCAAGACCTTCAAAATTATTTTTATCCAAATGATATTCAAGCAATAGTCTCTATACATATTTCTACTACAAGATCTTCATACAAGATTATTTGGCACTATACCAAGTCTAGGAAGTATGAGATTAAGTTAGGGCAACCACTTAGCTAGGGAAATGTTCAGATGTGAACATATGAATAATGATGGGGCCCAATCTTGTAATCAATCTTTTTCTAACATAATTTTGGAACTTTTTATGGTCTATGAATATCAAGAATAAGTATAACCACTTTATTCAAAAATGTATTTTGAATAGGCTACCTGTTAATAACATTATTGCTAAAAGAATGAGGTAATTTTGTGAAGTATGCAAGGGTTATGGACTTAAAGTGAAACTATTGATCACATGTTATTTAGGTGTCCTAGTGCTCAATTAGTTTGGAAAATTTGTCCCATTAATTGGCCTAAAATTTAGAAAATACAATGAATTTTGCTAGTTGGGGGACTGATCTTTTTTCTAATGCCAAACAATATCCTAAGTCCATTGAGCATATAAAATTATCACAATCATGTGGAAAATTTGGAAGGCTAAAAACTCAAAAGATGCTTAATGGAGAAATTTTGGAACCCAATGATATTGTTAACAAAGCCCTCTTTGATTTTCATAAATATAATAGTACTTTGCTTCGTTCATTGTCTCCTATGGATATACCCGCTTCCAATAATAATAATAATAGAAATACAATTGTGGCACAAGATGGTATTATTTTATTTGCAGATGCTAGTGTATATAAGGAGAAGAAGATAACAAGTGTTGGTGTGCTGACTATGGATAACTATGGTAACTTGCTTCAAGCCTGTGGTTCCCCCAATCCAATATGTTGGGAAAGCCATCACTGTTGAAGTGACTGCAATTCGTATAATGTTGGAGAATGCTAGAAAAAAGGGATGGACAATATTTGGTACAACCAGTTGAATTGATGATAAAGAAGCTGATGTCAAAGAAGAACAATATTGGGAGGAAAGGTTGTAGTTAACAAGACAAATTTTTTGAGAATTTTTGGTTTTTTCTAGCATGATTGAGATGCTTTCTCACAAAGTAAGGTTAAGAGATTAATGTCATCCAAAATTTTGAAAGACATTTGAATAAAAAAAGAGAATGCACAACCTGCTGAATATTTCCATAACCATTACTTGAGGCAAGTGATTTCCCATAGCGCCATCAACATCCATCCCATTTGTTTCTTCTGAATGCTTCACAACTCCCTTACCTGCAATTAAAATTTGTGCTTATATAGAAGCAGATCCAGAATCTTTAGTTTATGAGCTCTAGATCCTAGAAAAGGTAACTTGTTGGATTTTGAAAAAAAAATATTATACATAGAACACAAATACAGGCTTTTTGCCAAATGGATTTAATCAAATTCTAACTAGTATTGTGGCTCCACGCTCTATGAAGAATTTAGATAGAGGTTATTCAATGGAATAAAAGATAACTCAAATGCCGCTGTTACAAGGGAAAACATACACTTACACATACACATACACAGAAATATAAACAAGCAGAAAATACATGAAGATTCAACAAAAAGAATGGAGTACCTTTGAATAAATTTGCCTGTTGTATCATTTTCAGAGCCTCCTCTTCTATGTTGATTTGATTTGAATCTTTAGGGGTTTTCCTTGTAGAGCTTCCTCTTCTTTGTATTTAGCTCATCAACACATGTGTTTCATGTGTATTCACACGTATTTCCACACATGTATTCTGAGCATATACTATGCACATGTACGCTAATGATTGTATTATGTAATCTTGTAAAATGATTTTAAAATTTTATTAAAATAAATTTGAGTAAAATTATAAATTAATGATACATTACAATTTTTCATTCACTAACCAAACAATAAAAAAAAATTCACTTGCCAATTAAACATGAGAAAATGAGTTAAAAATCAACTTATTTTTCAGGAAAACACTTTCCATGGAAACATTTTCCTCCATACAAAACACAACCTAAGAGTAAAATATTGTTCCATAAGCATGTAAAGCTAACTTGGGCACATACTATGAAATCGGACTTGACCTCGACCCTTTAACATGTAACACCCTATGAAATTACTAAAATGCCCCTAAATTTGGTCGTGTGCACAATGTATCTTCCCAAACTCTGGTAGAAAATTTGAGACCGTATTTGCGATCAGCTCAAAAAATTGAGTCAGAAAATGATCTTGACTAGGCTTTAGTGCGAAAAAATGCGAATTAATTTTTCCAAAGTGAGCTTAAAACAATGAGGTTTCCGCACCCCTTCCGTGATGCAGAACCACACTTTTGTTATTTTCAAAAATTTGATAAAAATCAAATTTCATAAAAAAGTGTATTTTTACAGTAGTGCGCATCGCGCACTAGTGCATGGGAGAAATAATTTTTTTAATTTTAATTCGGGAAGGGAAATTTTGTCCTTCCCAATATATTTTTACATCCCCACACGGTTTTTGAAATATAATTCATACAAAAGGGTTTTTAGACTCAAAACTACTTTAAGTGTATTAATTCTATGCTAAGTCTAAGAGAGAGAGACAAAAAAAAAGGAAAGCAAGGGTTTCAGAGGAGAATTCAAGGTTCTTCAAAGATTCGTCATTCCCATGTATGTAAAGACTACCCAAAAGTATGAAATTGATCTCCCATGTGCCAATATAGAGTTAAGATAGCAAATTCATGTCTAGAAGCTTTGATTTATGAATTCGTGAAGGTTCTTGAATAATTACCTTAAGTTCTTGAATGAATACTTTGAATTCTTGAATGATTGTTTTAAATTCATGCATACTAGCTTGAATTCCTATTTTAAATCTTTAAACAACAAATTTTACACCATGAACTAATGATCATCATGTTTAAAGCTTACTATACTTTTGCCTTATTATATGATTGTGACTTGATCCTTAAATTTTTCTCTCTATATTGACTTGAATAATGAACTTAGGGGATGTCTAGAGCCTTGATATGAGGTCTGACAAAGTCTGAGGCCTGACTTGAGTGTGTGGATAACTGTGATAGCTAAAATTATTGTTGACAGAGTTGAATGAGAAAAATCCCCTTAGATTGGATAGATAGTCTTGCCCATAGAGGTTGGGTGATGAGAGATTTTGATGGATTGATAGACTTATGAGCATACCAAGTCCTGGGAGGAGTATTAGCACCGAAATGGGTAAGAGTGTGCTCCACTCAAACCCATTAACTAGGTTTCCAGCATAGGAGAGGATTGAACCGTGAAAGCGAATGTTTCCTTTGTCCCAAAAGAGGACTTGACAGACTTTTGGATCCATTGACTGACTCGTCCTTTACCCCAACAAGGTACTGGATGGATGTGGCAATGATATATCTTCATTTTATCACTACCGACTCATAGGTAGTAGTTGTCAATTATAGAAATTCCCAGATAGATTTCTTGATGATAGAACTCCGATGTGATATGATTCTTTGATATTTGATGGATAGTGAGGTGATAGAGTCTTGTCCTTTACTCTGAGGTGAAGGTGAGTGATTGAAGAAGGATGGTATATTGTTTCTTTTTTTACTTAGCATTTTTTACATACAGTACATTCCACGTACTAACGCCCCTCTAGCGCTGCATCGTTTTATGATGCAGATACTGTAGACCAAGTACTTCAACAGCCCGATCGTTAAGGTTCAGAGTTCCCTTTTTTCGACAGTGGTGAGTCCTCCACAACATCCGGAGGATATTTATTTTAATTATTAGATAATCTCTTTTTATTGATATTTTGTAGTCATGGCTTGTAATGGTACTGTTTCAGACTATAGTATATAGACTTCATAGACGTAGATGTTGATGTTGAGGGTCCTTTTCCCCCATACTTCTTTTCTTTATATTGAGATTTTCATTATCTGTTCTATTTTCTTATGATAGACTGATGTTGATAATATGATCCCACTGATAGGATAGCATCTATATTCATTTTATCATTTCTTTTCCGCTGATGAATTGACTGAACGATGGCAAAGATACTGAGTGGTACACTTGGGGGCTAGCAATAGTCTTTGAGTGCCAGTCACATCTAGGGTACCCTCCCGGGGCATTATAAACTTGGTATCAGAGTCCAGAGTTCGAGTGTCCTAGGGAGTCTATGAAGTCGTGTCTAGTAGAGTCTTGTTTATGGATGTGTTGTGCACCACACATCATAAGAAGGAGGCTGTAGGACAATAGGAAGTGTTACCCTTGTTTTATGATCTGAAATCGTACTGTGAAGCTAACTTGTGAAATTCTACTCTCAACTCGTGCATTTTACGCTTACAGAAAATGCCGCTCAAGATAACAACTGCCCAAAGAGATGCCATAGCTCCTAGCGCTGAGAACACCCAACCTGAGGTTCGGGTGCAGATTGAGACAAGAAGATGAGGATGCCCCGCTAGGGCTGCTGAGGTCACTAGGTGCCCCTGCTCAACCCCAGCCAGCTCCCACTACTGAGGTGGAACTTAGAGGAGCCATCACCATGCTGACTCAGTTGGTGGCCTCCTAGGGAAATAGCCATGGTTCTCTGGCTCCTAGTTCTAGTTCACAGGAGCCCTTAGCTGCAACTCGGCTCAGGGACATTTTGAAGATGAACTCGCCAGTATACACAGGGTCGAGGGTGGAGGAGGACCCGTAGAACTTTATTGATGATATGTATAAGGTTCTAAGGGCCATGCGTGCAGATGAGCTGGAAGGATTTGAGCTTGCGTCTTATCAGCTAAAGGACGTGGCTAATGTATGGTGCACTAAGAGGGAGGGGAGTAGAGGTGAGGATGCAGAGCCTATAACGTGGGATGAGTTTGAAGCTGCTTTTTTTTATCACTTCATTCCTCAAGAGTTGAGGGAAGCAAAAGCAGATGAGTTCGTGAATCTGAAGCAGGGAGGAATGACTGTGAAAGAGTATCTCCTTGAGTTTATCAAACTTTCAAGGTATGCTCCTAAGATGGTGAAGGATATAAGGCAGAGGATGAGGAGGTTTGTGTCTGGCCTAACTAGGCATGTACATAGAGAGTGCAAGGCGGCGTTGTTGATGCTTGGTATAGATATCTCGATACTTGTGATGTATGCTCACCAGACAGAGGAAGATAAGAGGAGGGATAGAGAAGAACACTTGAGTAGAAAGGCGAAGTCAGCGGGACATGAGCCTAGTTCGCAGAGACAAAACACAGGTGATAAATCCTATTTTCAGAAGAGATCATCACATCCCGCACCATCTACAGCAAGTGAGCCCATACAGCCAACAAAGAATGATCAAATATCTCAGAGTTTTCAAAGTTTCAGGACCCTGGGTGCCCACTCTTAGGCCAGTGTGACCCAGGGGAAAGCCACCTTGCAGCAAGTGTGGTAAGCTTTATTTGAGAGTGTCATGTTGGCAAGGATGTGTCTTATGCTTGTGGTCAGGATGGTCATTACAGCTATGAGTTCCTGAAGAGTAGGCGAGGGGAAGGGAGCAACAAAGTTCAGTCCTCGACAGCAACTCTAGCAGGTAATCAGCAGGGGGGTGCTACTACTACGGGACAAACCGCCTTTATGCTATGGGTAACCATCAAAAGCAAGAGGCTGTAGTAGATGTTGTCATAAGTATGCTTCATGTCTTTCCTTATGATTGCTATTGCTTGATTGATCTGGGTGCCACCTTATCTTTTGTAACTCCTTATGTGGCTAGAAAGTTTGGTATTCTTCCTGAGTGTTTACTTGAGCCCTTTTCTGTCTCTATTCCTACTAGAGAGTTTATCTTAGCTGAGACAGTTTATAGAGATTATGTGGTGTCTATCTATCATAAAGACACATAGCTGATCTGGTACAGTTGGAGATGGTCGATTTCGATGTGATAATGGGCATGAATTGGCTTCATGCCTGTTATGCTTATGTCAATTGTAGAACCCGAATGGTTAGGTTCTAATTTCTTAATGAGCCTGTCTTAGAGTGGAAAGGGAGTTCTGTTGCCCCTAAGGGTAAATTCATATCCTATCTTAGAGCTAAAAAGTTGATATCTAAGGGTTGTATCTATCACCTCATGCGAGTGAAGTCTGATGATGTTGAATCTCCCACTCTTGAGTTAGTCCTGATAGTGAATGTGTTTCCCACGGTCTTTCCTGATGATCTTCCCAGAGTCCCTCCTGATAGGAAGATTGACTTTGGGATTGATGTTCTACCCGAAACTAAACCTATCTTAATTCCACCCTATAAAATGGGCCTTGCAGAGTTGAAAGAATTGAAATAGCAATTGAAAGACTTATTAGAGAAAGGTCTCATACGACCTAGTGTCTCACCTTAGGGTGCTCCTGTCCTATTCATGCGTAAGAAAGATAGGTCGTTGAGGATGTGTATAGACTACCGACCATTGAACAAGGTGACCATAAAGAATAAGTACCCTCTTCCCAGAATAGATGATCTCTTTGACCAACTTCAGGGTGCTACTTGTTTCTCCAAGATAGATCTCAGATCGGGTTACCATCAGTTGAAGGTAAGGGAAAGTGACATTCCTAAGACAGCCTTTAGGACATGGTATGGCCATTTTGAGTTATTGGTGATGTCCTTCAGGTTAACAAATGCACCTGCAACTTTCATGGACTTGATGAATAGGGTATTAAGACCGTATCTTGACATGTTCGTGATCGTGTTTATTGATTACATCCTGGTGTATTCGAGGAATGAGGAGGAGCATTCAAATCACCTTAGAGTAGTTTTGCAAACACTTAAAGATCATGAGTTGTATGCAAAATTTTTCAAGTGTGAGTTTTGGCTCAAGTTAGTGGCTTTCTTAGGCCATATTATTTTGGGAGATGGCATTCGGGTGGATACCTAGAAGATTGAGGTGGTTAAGAACTGGCCAAGACCAACTTCTCCAACAGAAATAAGAAGTTTCTTGGGTTTGGCAGGGTACTACCATAAATTTTTGGAGGGCTTCTCTTCTCTGTCGGCCCCCTTAACAAAGCTGACTCAGAAGAAGGCCAAGTTTCAGTGGTCTGAGGCATGTGAGAAGAGCTTTCAGGAATTGAAGACTAGATTGACTACAACACTAGTGTTGACATTGCTAGATGGGATAGGTGACTTTGTGATATATTGTGATGCATCAAGAGTTTGATTGGGGTGTGTGCTTATGCAGAGAGGAAAGGTGATAGCGTATGCTTCTAGACAGCTTAAGATTCATGAGAAGAATTATCTGACTCATGATCTTGAGTTGGCAGCAGTGGTGTTCGCATTGAAAATCTAGCGTCACTATCTATACAGAGTGCATGTGGATGATTTCGCTGAACATAAGAGCTTGAAGTACGTGTTCAGTCAGAAAGAGCTCAACCTGCGGCAGAGGAGGTGGATAGTGTTGCTCAAGGATTATGATATAAGCATCCTGCACAACCCGGGTAAGGCTAACGATGTTCCTAATTCTCTTAGTAGGATGTCTATGGGTAGCATTTCCCATGTGGAAGAGGGGAAGATAGAATTAGCCAAGGAAGTGCATAGATTGACTTGATTGTGAGTGCAGCGTGAGGAGAACAACAAAGGCGGGGTCAATGTTTAGAATGGTTCCTCTTCATTCTTAGTGTTTGAGGTGAAGGAATAGCAAGACCAAGACCCTGTCTTACTCCAATTAAAAGAAGTGGTTCACAAGCAAAAGGTGATGGTTTTCTCCAAAGGGGGAGATGGGGTATTGAGGTACCAAGGGAGATTGTGTGTACCTGATGTTGATGGTGTTTGAGACAGAATCATGGCTGAAGCTTGTTGTACAAGGTCTTCCATTCATCCTGGCTCCACCAAGATGTACCACGACTTGAAGGAAATCTATTGGTCGAATGGGATGAAGAAAGACATTGCGGAGTTCATTTTCAAGTGCCCCAATTGTCAGCAGGTTAAGGTTAAACATCAAAAACCTTGTGGGTTAGCTCATAATTTTGAAATTCCAGAATAAAAATGGGAGGTGATCAACATGGACTTCATCACAGGTTTACCCCGATCCAGAAAGCAACATGATTCAATTTGGGTGATCGTAGACAGGATGACCAAATCAGCCCACTTCTTGGTGGTGAAGACAACCTATACGGCTGAAGAGTATGTCCGACTTTATATGTAGGAGATTGTGAGGTTGCATGGGGTTCCCTTTTCTATCATCTCAGACAGAGGAGCTCAATTCACCTCTCAATTTTGGAGACGTTCCAGAAGGGATTGGGTATGAAGGTGAATTTGAGTACTGCTTTTCAAACTCAAACAGACGGGCAAACAGAGCACACTATCTAGACTTTAGAGGATATGTTGAGGGTATGTGTGGTTGATTTAAAAGGAAACTAGTATGATCACTTACCATTGATTGAGTCCGCACATAATAATGGCTATCACGCCTGCATTTAGATGGCCCCGTACGAGGCATTGTACGGGAGGAGGTGTAGATCTCCGATTGGCTGGTTCGAGGTGGGCGAAGCTGAGTTGATTGGGCCTGACCTCATGTGCCAGTCTATGGAGAAGGTGAAAGTCATTCGGGAAAGGTTGAAGATAGCACAGAGTGGACAGAAGTCATATACAGATGTGAGAAGAAGGGACTTGGAGTACGAGGTAGATGATTGGGTGTACTTGAAAGTGTCACCCATGAAGGGTATCATGAGATTTGGTATGAAGGGGAAGCTAGTTACATCAGGCCATACTAGATTGTAAGAAGGATTGAGAAGGTTGCCTACGAGTTAGACTTGCCTTCCGAGTTAGATGGAGTTCACCCGGTGTTCCACGAATCTATGTTAAGGAAGTGTTTGGGGGATCCAACCTTAGCAATTCTGGTGGAAAGTACGAGTGTGAAAAATAGCTTAGCATATGAAGAAGTTCCAATCCAGATTCTTTGCCGACAAGTTCACAAGCTGAGGAATAAAGAAATAGCCTCTGTTAAAGCCCTATGGAGGAATTAGTTTGTGGAGAAAGCTACGTGGGAAGCTGAGGAGGCGATGAAACTCAAATACCCGCATATATTCGTGCCTAGAGATGATGATGTTGAAGGCAAATACTTCTATCCTTATCAATTCTGAGTATCCTTTTCCATTAAGTTGATGCATTATTTTACTATATTCCCGAGCCTAAGACAAAGATAGATAGATGACGGATAGTGAGAGTTTGAGTGTTCCTAAGTGAGGAATAAGATGAATTCTGAAGTTATTCGAGTCCCCATACGACCTATACTCATCATTCGAGGACGAATGATTCCAAGGGGGAGATGATGTAACACCCCATGAAATTACTAAAATGTCCCTAAACTTGGTTGTACGCACAGCGTATCTGCCCAAGCTCTGATGGAAAATCCGAGATCTCGGATTTGCGATCAGTGCGACAAAACTGAGTCAGAAAATGGTCTCGACTCGACTTTAACACAAAAAATGAAATTAGTTTTTCCAAAATGAGCTTAAAATAGTGAGATTTCTGCACCCCTTCTCGCGGAGAAAATGTGAAACCACACTTTAGTTTTTTTTTCAAAAATTTGACGAAAATCAATTTTCGCAAAAAAATGTATTTTTACACTAGTGCGCATCGTGCACTAGTGCATGGGAGAAGCAGCTTTTTTTTTAATTTTAATTCGGGAAGGGAAATTTCATTCTTCCCAACATATTTCTGTATCCCCTACATAGTTTTTGAAGTATAATTTGTACAAAAGGATTTTTAAACTCAAAACTACTCTAAGTCTATTAATTTTATGCTGAGTCTGAGAGAGAGAAAAAAGAGGAAAAACAAGGGTTTCAGAGGAGAATTCAAGGTTCTTCAAAGATTCGGCATTCCCAGGTATGTAAAGGCTTCCCAAAAGCATGGGATTGATATCTCATGTGTCAATGTAGAGTTAAGATAGCAAATTCATGTCTAAAAACTTTGATTTATGGATTCTTGAAGGTTTTTGAATAATTACCTTAAATTCTTGAATGGCTACTTTGAATTCTTGAACGATTGTTTTAAATCGTGCATACTAGCTTGAATTCCTATTTTAAATCTTTAAATAACAAATTTTACACCATGGACTGATGATCATCATGTTTAAAGCTTATTGTACTTTTGTCTTATTATATGATTGTTACTTGATCCTTAAATTTTCCTCTCTACATTGACTTGAATAATGAACTTAGGGGATATATAGAGCCTTGAATATCTGAGGATTAGGTCTGACAAAGTTTAAGGCCTGAATTGAGTGTGTGGATGACTGTGATAGCTGAAATTATTGCTGATAGAGTTGAATGGGAAAAATCCCCTTTAGATTGGATAGATAGTCTTGCCCGTAGAGGTTGGGTGATGAGAGTTCTTGATGGATTGACAGACTTATAAGCATATTGAGTCCTGGAAGGAGTATTAGCACCGAAATGGGTAAGAGTGTGTCCCTCACTCGAACCCATTAACTACATGGTCAGTGTAGAAGAGGATTGGACCATGAAAGCGGATGTTTCCTTTGTCCCAAAAGAGGACTTGATAGACTTTTGGATCCATTGACAGACTCATCCTTTACCCCGGCAAGGTACTGGATGAATGTGGCAATGGCATCTCTTCGTTGTATCACTACTGGCTCATAGGTAGTGGTTATCAGTCATAGAAACTCCCAGATAGCTTTCTTAATGATAGAACTCCGATGAGATGTGATTGTTTGATGTTTGATGGATAGTGAGGTGATAGAGTCTTGTACTTTACTTTGAGGTGAGGGTGAGTGATTGACGAGGGATGGTATATTGTTTCCTTTTTTACTTTAGCCCATTTTCCATAAAGTACATTCCATGTATTAACGCCTCTCTGGCGCTGCATCATTTTATGATGCAGATACTATAGACCGAGGACTTCAGCAGTCCGATCGTTGAGGTTCAGTGTTCCTTTTTTCAGACAATGGTGAGTCCTCCTCAGTATATAGAGGATATTTATTTTTATTATTGGAAAATATCTTTTTATTGATATTTGGTAGCCATAGCCTGTCATGATATCGTTTCAGACTACAGTATAGAGACTTCATAGACGTAGATATTGATGTTAATGTAGAGGGTTCTTTTCCCCATACTTCTTTTCTTTATATTGAGATTTTCGTTATCTATTCTGTTTTCTTATGATAGACTGATGTTGATAGTATGAGCCCACTGATAGGATAGTATTTGTCTTCATTTTATCATTTCTTCGCCACTGATGAATTAACTGAACGATGGCAAAGAGACAGAGTGGTCCGCTTAGGGGCTAGCAATAGTCTTCGAGTACCAGTCACGTCTGAGGTACCCTCTCGGGGAGTGACATAATAGGCTATAGACCCGTGCTTTGAACTGACCTCAACAATGGTACGATATATGATCCTGACCCTTCGTCCTTGAAGCAAAACATGGTCCTCAATCCTATTTGGCCAACCCTTGAATTGAGAAACGAAAATCAACCCCAACCATGACACTTGACCCGACCCAAATTCAACAATTAACCTTGACCTTATTCTTGAAGCAAGATAATAGACTCAACTCCTATACACTATTTTAAAAAAAAATATCCCTCCCTAGGAGTTCCCACATTCTTTGCTTCCTTGGTGACTCAAACTTAAAATAAAGTGAGGGGAGCTTATCATTCGAGAAACTCTCTGTTGTCCGACCCCCATGCTTATTATCCTAATTGAAGGATGTTTTAAATTTTTTGGGATGTTTATGACTACCTGAGGTTCCATATTCTCATACTCAAATTATTTGATATAATCAAAAGAGAGCAAATTAAAATGAAATATGTTTTCTCTAAATTAGGATGTTTGCTTCTCAATTCCCACATGATAGCTAAAATCGAGGTCAAGTTTAATGACATGGTCAATCATCTCATTGCATACAACTCCATCGCATGAACAACACTCTCTTTTCATATTCTGTGAACTTGTTCTTGGATAAGAGTAACTACACCTAACTAAAGCATTTCTTGAATTTTAAGAGAGTGCCACTTTGATTTTGGCAGAATAATAAACTGAGAATCATTAAATCGAACATGACTTTGGTAGTTACTGGTTTTGAACCCATGACCAATACTCTAGTTGCATCCATGTATGCAGAATTTAAGTAAGGTGATCATAGATATTCAATGGAATCGCCGAGATGCATAGGTAGCCAAAGCAGTTCTCCCAATACCGAAATGCCATGGCTGAAGTAATCAATGTCGAAAACCATGAACCATCCATCTGCCAACGGTATTTCTGCGCATACCTCATTTGAAATATCAAATGAAACCACAGACTCATTCAGTGAATCAAGCCAATGAAATTCCTCATTTTCGAATGCTTGAGAATCCATAGCGAAAAACCACAGGGAGTGAATACCAGTAGGATGTTTATCGATTTGTCTCCGGGAATAGCTTTTCAGGAGAATTTCATTGCATGATTGATGTCCAATTTTAAGGATTTTGTAGTAATTACTAGTTGAATCATATGCCAATCTACAAGTAAAATCTACTCATTGAAAAATTCTGTATGAGGAAGTACTACGGATTCTCTTGTGGACCGGTTCCATAGCAAAAGTATGTTAGAAGATAATATTTGTTGACTACCATAAGAGCCAATCCATCATAACAATAATATATATTGCAATTATTTATTTTACCACTACAAGGCCAGTCAACTTGTTGTACATCCTCAACCAGTTGAATTGGCGATAAAGAAGCTAATGTTGGAGAAGGACAATATTGGAAGGAAAGGTTGTCCTTACGAAGACAATTTTTTTGGAATTTTGGTTATTCTTGGCATGATTGAGATGCTCCCTCACAAAGTAAGGTTCGGTGATCAATGTCATCCAAGACTTTGAAACACATTTGAATAAAAAAAAGAGACCGCACAAGTAGCCTGCTGAGGATTTCCGTAATTATTTCATCTTCCAAGTGGATTCTCTTAGCGTCATGAACATCCATCTTAGTTATTTCCTTTGAATGTTTCGCAACTCTCTTCCTTGCAATTAAAAATTGTGCTTACATAGAGGAATCCTGAGTTTTTGAGTTTTGTATTCTGGAAAAAGTAACTTTTGGGGTTTTGAAAAAATTATTATACATATTAACTAGATTTCTTAACACGGATACAAGATTTTTCCTAAAATTAATAGATTTAATCGAACTTGTAACTTGCACGATGGCTCTGTACACATTTAGCTAACGGTTTACCAATATTGTTCGATAGGAATGAATATTTTAGAAGTGACACTAAAACAAATATGATATATATAGTGACGAAAATTATTAGCTACGAATTGAAATTCGTCACTGATTATTCATTTTTAGTGATAAAAATTACATTTCATGCCTAAATATGTGAGACACATACTTTTAGTGACGAAACATAAAAATTTATAGCAAAGTTTTGTCCATGAAAATTTCCCGCAAAAAAATGGATTGACGCCATTTATTGAGTACAATTAGCCACGAATTTGTAGTTATTGATGACACATTATTTCATCACTAATAATATATCTAATTCATGACAAATTCTGTTTTTTCTTAAAATTAATTAATTTTTTGATATGAAAAAAAAATTCTCAAAAAGTATGTTGTTGCAATAGTGAAAAATTAGAGTTCGTAGTTAGATGTTATAAGCCTTAGCTATAAAATTTTATATTTAACTGTGACATTAACTTTCGTCACCAAAAAAATAAATAACTAGTGACAATCATTTTATTGTTGCAAATCAATGTGCGATTTAATAATGATTTGTCATGAAATATACAAGATGTGATATAGTGACAACTTAAAATTTGTAGTTGAATAATTCAACTATTTGCGACGAAACAGTTAGTAGCTAATACAGTTTTTTCTTTAACTACGATTGTTAATTATTATAAGTGACAATTGACAAAAAGAATAATACAAGTGCTTCATAAGAAATCGTTGTTATTCATC
>JAOTQR010092441.1:0-32142 GCA_025774065.1 Solanum ossicruentum | reverse complement strand
TTAACATGGTGTTGATCCTATGCTTCCTTGAGGCGATGAGTTTGCACAGTTAAATAATACCATGAACTTGGCTAGGTTAGTGGTGAAAGCGCTAGTCAGGTTAAAGAATACACAATAGTGAATTGGTAATAGTAATAAAAGCTAAAGTGAATCTAGTCGTGCACAGTCCCGCGTTAAGGCATGATGGCCGTTTAGCGGTTTGAAGTGTGTAAAAGGCTTGGGATTCTTACCTGCTTGATTTGCTGCTGCTGATAAACTACTAGTATTACTGCGCTAAAAAAAGTTCATAAACTGTGTCTCTCACTCATCCCCCCTCATATGCAGATGCTAGGAGGAGAGGACCAGAATTCTCAGCAGGGGATTAGGTATTCTTAGAGGTGTCCCCATGAAAGAAGTTATGAGATTTGGTAAGAAGGGAAACTAAGACCGCGTTACATAGGGCCATATAAAATTATTAAGAGGTTCTGGCAGGTTGCATATGAACTAGAGTTGCCCCAAGAGTTTTCAATGGTTCAGCTAGGTTTTCATGTCTTAATGATTCAAATATGCATAGTTGACTTATACGATATCACTCCTATTGAAGATGTGCAGGTTATAGATGATCTCACCTATAAAGAGGTACCTATTACTATTCAAGATAATAAAGTTAAGAAGCAAGGAGAAGAGATTATATGGGAGGCCGAGGAAGCAATGAGATCTAAGTACCCTTATTTATTTGAAGCTAAAGAAGAAGTCCAATATGCATAGTTAGGGCATGAATAGTTACGTGTGTTTGAATACTTATTGTGCTGTCAAAAGTTTGTTTAAATAAAGGTTTGGACTTGGTTAAGCTATCAAATTATACCAATATTCGGGGTTAAGTGTTGCTAAGGAGGGGAGGATGTAACACCCCACATCATATGTGGACTAGGCCTATGCATATGGAACATTATACAGCTTGGTCGAATCAACACCCATTATTAGGTGCTTGAATTTCAAATTAAAGGGCTATATGTACGTCTAATACGTAAGAGGGTTGAGTTTAGATAAGTTTTAAGTCAAATTGAGGAGATCACGACCTTAAATAAAGTGAAAGAGTTGAGGTTCTTGTGCACATAGGAAGCTAGCAGATGAGTCACATATGTGCTTAGCTTAAATAGGCTAGGTAGACGGAGACAAGGCCTGACACCGACTCTGTCTAATTCAATAATGAATAAAGTCCATGTTACGGGTGTAACATTAGCCCATGTTTTAGTATTATAAACGGGATAATATTTTCATCCCAAGATGAATAAAAAAATGGCCTAAGTACATTCACAACCCACTTGACAATTTGGGCCCAAACTAAGTAAAGGGAAAAGTGGAAAATAGACAATAAAGGCCCATCAAATTTGTACCCAATAAGTCCCAAGTGAAACGGTAAAATAGGTACATTAATAACTGGTTAAGTTAGTGATTAAAATTTCAAAGAAAGTTGGCCAAAGTGTCCCTTTAAAAGGACTTGGATGCAACTCCTTCAAGTCATTTTAACATTGAAAAAAATCAGACTTTTCAAGGTTTTCTTTCTACTCTTTCTTGACTTTACAAAGCATCCACAAGAAACTTTTACTTTTGTCTTTAATATGTTTTTTCATGAGAACAAGAGAAATAGGCTGGTTATACTTGTGCTGAAAGTTTGGGTTGCATGTGTTCCAAAGATTGTTATACACTTTCTTTATTTATTTGAAAACTTTTCTCTTCTTGGTTGGCTTGATTACAAAGGGAGGTTACTATTTTTAATGTTATTTATTTCTATAATGATGTATCAAGGTTGTTTCACCATTTTTATCTACCACAAAAATGAGTTCTTGTATGATAACGTAATTGTGCTCTTTGTAGGAACTTGTGGGCTGATGATTAGATATAGTTATTTCATGTTTTCCATATACTTTAGAACCTTTTAGGACTCTTTTGGGACTATTTTTATGTGTATATATGGTGGTAATGGTTTGGTTAAAGTTGGAATAGGTTTGGGATTGTTGACGTCTAAATGTAGCGAAAGGACATACTATTATATTGCCTATTTGTGTGTTGTGTAAAATTGTAATGTGTTGTATTTTCTGGGCTATTGTAAGACTGATATGGAACTAAAACAAGTTGGACATGGCATGTATATGAGAATGTGTATTAGAAAATATGATTAGAGGTGGAATAACTGAAAGAATACTCTTGGGTTGATAATTACACGATTGCTGCCTGTGCACTATTATTTTTATGATATTGGACAGCCAAGATGTGTTCATTAGCTGGTAATATTAGTTTCGTCACTTACTCTATTATAGATAAGTATTTGGCTGAAAATTAAGTTATTTTGAGGTAATAATGAGGTCGTACAATGAGGTATGCAATATTCAATTTGGTATTACTTGGCATGAAATCTAGATTCTTCCTTGGCACATAGAGGCACTTACTACCTCCGACATAACTAATAATCAAGTCTCCACTCTTTAACATGTTCATATGCTTCCATACATAGTCATTTGCAAATCTGCATACATACTTGAATACCAAGATACATGAGTTCTTCTTGCTAAATAAAGTTCATGTGTTGTTTCATCTCTTATGCATTTTATTATTTGTGTAACCTACCTTTTTCATTGTGGCATTGTCTTGTATGATTATTCACATATCACATGCTATATCTGTGTTCCTACAACTCAAATATTATGACCACCAAAAGAATCATCTCAAAAGTAAATAAAAGATAAAGTAAGTTGCTTCTTGATGGGTTGTATCCCAGGGGTGGAAGAATCACCTTACATGGGTCGATCCCATATTACAAGGGTTATCCTAGTGGTGAAAAGAAAGCCTAGAATGGGTCAATCTTGATATGTATTTACCACTAATAAGCTGGTTATTTATATTAATGTTGTGCATAGATTATACAGTAAAGAAAGGTAAAGTAATAAAAAGGACATAAAATACATGATTCCACAATATGAGTAAAGGTGATTTATTATCCCTACACCAGTGCGTGATTTCATTTGCGTTCTTACTTCATATATAGTACTTATTGCCTTACATATTCAGTATATTATCTCATACTGACGTCACTTACGGGAGACCTACATTTCATGATGTAGGTACAGGAGCTAGTAGATCTCCCTAGTAGAAGTACAAGTTATCCAGCTGCTATTACTGAGCTCCTTGTTGCTTCAAGGCTTTATATGTATAGAGCTTATATTTTTGTATTGTAGAGTTAGTCACGAGGTAGGGCCTATCTTGACCCTTATCAGATATTGTTTCCTATTTAGAGGCTCTATAGACAATGTAAAGTGTGGTCATATCTTATACTTTAGACATTGTGGCTCCAACAACCTAGTCATTTGTATGTCCTTTTGGTTTGTTATTGCTATCTACTTTCTTAAAAGCATATTGAATATGGAAGCGCTTGTAATATTCATGGAAAGTGCATGGTTATATTTTAGTTATCCCAAGCCTTCTTGGCAACAGGTGTCAATCTGCCTGAATGGGACTTTAGGCATTATATAATCATAACTTTGAGTTATTGAAAATCATCATTCATATAAGAGTATCTCATAAAAATCATGGTTGATTCATCAATGTGATAATTTATTACACCTTGAAAAATTATAAAAATACCCCTAGACAAGAGATTGCTCACATGATGCATCAAGTCCAAAATGATGATCAATATACAAATTGAGTAGGAAAGTGATCTCAGTTGAATTATAGACAAAATAGAGGAAAAAATAATTTTTTAGCGAAAGATGCAATTTTCAGTAAAGTGCACGACACCTCTGCGTTGCGGACCTGTCACAGACCTACACTTAGTTTTAGTTCTATTATTTTCTACTGGTTTAGGAATTCAATAAAAAAATTTTGCAAAAAAAAAATAAACTGGAAGGAACTAGGCCTGTGACTTAGACGGGGTTCACCACAGTTCAAACATTTCTGCTTTTATGAAGGGCATTTCAAATGACACAGAGATGTCGCACACTTAATTTTGTTTCTATTATTTGCTACGAGGTTGGGAGTTCAATGAAAAAATTCTTGTAAAAAGATAAATTTGGAGGGACCAGGTCCGCGATGCTGATAGGGTTCACTACGGTTTAAACATTTCAGCTTTATGAAGGGCATTTCAAATTTTTTTCTACCCCTCCTAAATCTAGCCTATGACTAATATAGGTCATTTTAAATCTAAAAAGGATTCCTAAACCCATTCCTAAATCCTTTACATGTTCTAACTAATGACTTTGAGTCAAGAAAAGGAGAAAAGACAAGGGTTCAAGTGATTAGAGCAAAAACTCTTGCAGATTAATTGTCATCTTTCGTCCCAGGTATGTAAGGCTAACTTAAAACATATGATTGTTCTTTCATGTGCCCTATAATTGTGATAGAATGAATTGTGATGGAATTGATGTCCTAATAATTGTATTATTTTTGAAAACTTCTATAATGTTTAACCTATTTTACTTATACTGTATAATTAATGATTTCACTGAACTTATTTCTTAAACAAATGATTTGAGCTCCTATTTTAAGTATAAAGATATCTTTTGAAGGATTCACTGCATTGGAAATGAGATTATTTGCTTTAAAAAGACGTGACCTCAGGAGTAGATTTTGGTAGTAAAGATGGACATAGAATGTATGCAATCACTCAGTCATTGTTATAAGACCTGCCTACTCCCCCTATTCACGATAAATAAAAAGATAAAAAGAAAATCCATTCCATTTCGACAAAAGACCCAGACCCATTTTCCATGGCTTTTGGTTCACTATCCCGATCATGATTTTCCTACCCCCAAAGAGCACCCCTAAAAGCAAGATTAAACAACTTTATGATATACCGGAATCCCCTATTAGAACACTGTCAATCCCTCACAACACTGGATTATATTTATTAAAATTTGCATGAATGAACCTAGTGGATGAGTTTAGAGCCATAACATGATGAATTGTTTTTATCTGTTAATATGTGATAAGCACGATGATAGCATTGATATAACTGAATGGTCCTATTAATATTTACAAATTGAACTCAAATAATTGGTATGAATTGATAGTCCTCATAAAAGATTGTATAAACCACTTTTGCAAGGCATGATTGGAAATTTATTGGATGGTTGATAGGCTGAAAAACTTGATTGTAATAGAATTATTGAGCTGGAATTGAGTTGTTTTATGAGCATTGAGTATTGGGAGGAGTATTGATTGAAATGAGTAGAAGTATGTAATACTTGAACTCAATAACTATGTCACCATAATAGGATGAGGAAGGGGTAATACCTTTGAATTCTTTAAAGAGAGTTTGATTTGACTGATTATGGATCGTCCTTTACCCTGCCAAGGGATTAGATGGGTGGACAATGACACTGTTTCATTTTTATCATCACCAGATCATAAGTGATGGTTGTTAGTTAGAGAAAATCACACATATATCTTTAAGGTATTCTGATTGGATTGTATTATATTCTATATGTTTTTTCTTGGTCTAAACCTTACTCTTCCTAATTTATGACATCTTAATCGAGTTTCTTATTTTTTGATTTGAGTTATTTGAGTTGATAGTATGCTACCTTACTACATGTTTCTTCTGTCATTTTACATATTTGTATGTTCCATGTACTAACGTCCATTGGACCTGTATCATTTTATGATGTAGAGGTAGGTATTGAGATTATCAATAGGTACATCATTGAGAATCTATTCACAATCAACTGTATTGAGACCTCCTTAATTTCTGAGGATTTCGAAATTACTATCATCTAGCTATTAGAGTTTAGAGTTGTTTTTATTTTGATTTGAGGTAGCCATGAGCATGTTATTGACACCACATAAATAGAATCTATAGAGGCTTCATAGACTAGATAGTGATTGGTGATTTAGAATGTTGTCTTTTGACTAGTTTTCTTTTCTCCAATTCTTCTGATTGGACTTGATAGATTGGTTGGTCTTTGGCCTTTTGATTTGATTATTTTTTCCTTTGAGTTATCTCTAGATGGTTAAATCTTTCACTGTTAAATTGTGATAAAATGAATTTGATGAGGCCAAGTGGTTCGTTTAAGGACTAGCAATAGTCTTTGAGTGTCAGCCATACCAAGAGTACCCTCTCGAGGTATAGTAAACTTGGCATCAGAGCACAGAGTTCAAGAGTCCTAAGGAGTCTAGGATTACGTGTCTCATAAAGTATTGTTTATGGGTATGTTGCGCACCACACTTACTAACAGAGCTATAGGACATTGGGAATGGTTACTTTTTTTGTATTTTGATATCATGCTATATAGTTTAACTCTATTAAAGTATCTATCTGATTCATGCATTATGTGTTTGCAGATTATGCACCTGATCATACTTCCACCCGAAAGATGCCTTAGCCTCTAAACTGAGAATGCCCCACCAAAAATTCCTACTTAAATTGGGACGAGAGGATGGGGTCGATCTGCAAGAGTTATGGGGGTTCCTTAAACACTTGCTGCTCTGCTAGCTCACACTTTAGAGGCTGATTGTAGGGGAGCCATTACCATGCTCACCTTGATTGGGACCTCCCGATGGAAATCAAACTTTACAGGTCTTTGGTTCTAGCTCCCAAGAGCCTACTGTTGCAGCAAGGCTTCGGGATTTTCTGAGGATGAATACACTAGTCTTCGCAGGGTCTGAGGTTGAGGAAGACCCCTTAGAACTTCATTGATGAGATGTGGAAAGTACTGAAAGCCATACATACAATCGAGAGAAGGAGTTAAACTTGCCTCCTACTAACTTAAAGATGTCGTAAATGCCTAGTACAATCAATGGGAGGAGGGCTGAGGTGAACATGTTAAGCCTGTCTAGTGGAGTGACTTTGAGAATGCCTTGCTTGGTCATTTATTTCCCTATGTTAAGGGAGGCAAAGATTGAAGAGTTATTGTCCTTGAAGCAAGAAGATTTGATTATCAAAGAGTACAAACTCAAGTTTATCTAGTTATCTAGGTATGCTCTAGAGATAGTCTACGACATGAGGGCAAGAATGAGGAAGTTCATATCTCGCTTGAGCAAACACATGAAGGAGCGGAAAGAGTCATTGCTGATCCTAAGCATGGACACCTCTAGGCTTATGGTCTATGCATAACAACTTGAGGAGGATATGCAGAGGGATGGGGACTTGAGCAAGAAAGCTAAGTAAATAGGGCCTGAGACTAGCTAGCATAAGTAGGGTAATGGATATAAGTCCTACTTTCAAAAGAGATGTTCTAGCTATGCACCATCCTCAATGAGTACACCAGCCCCACAAAACAAATATGATCAAAAGTTCTAGGGCCAGTAATACTTTAGGCACAAATTCGTAGTCTCATGCTAGTGTGACCTTTGGTTCGAAGGGGAATCTATATTTCGAATAGTATGGCAAGATGCATTTGGGATAGTTTAGAGTTGGAGGGAATGATTGGTATAACTATGGCCAGATGGGAGTGTTTGACCTGGGGAAACAAGGCCCAGTCCTCTACTACTACATCACCAACGAGGGATAATTAAAGAGTTTCCATTACTAATACAGGCGAGGTTCAAATTGTCTATAAGCGATAGAAAATTGATAGGATAAAGAGGCTACACCATATGTCATGATAGCTATGCTTTGAGTCTTTACTCTTACTGTTGTCATTTCTTTATCTATGTGCAACTACGTCATTTGTGATTCCATATGTAGCTAGTAATTTGAGACACTTCCCGAGTGTTTGCTTGAGCCCTTTTCTACTTCCACTCCTGTTGGTGCGTCCATCCTAGTTGAAAGGGTCTATAGAGATTGTGAAGTAACCATCTATCATAGTGATACCCTTGTTGACTTGATAGAGTTAGAGATGATTGACTTCAGCATGATCCTTGACATGGATTGGGTTTATGCCCTCTATGCCACCATTGATTGTAGGACCCAAATTATTAAATTTTAATTCTTGAAACAAACCAGTCCTAGAGTAGAAGGAAAATTCTATTACACCTAAGGGTAAGTTTACTCCTTACCTTAAGGACAAAAAAGATGTCCTCCTAGATATGTATCCTATTTCTATTCCTCCATATAGAATAGCACCAACGGAGTTGAAAGAATTGAAGGAGTAATTGAAAGATCTCTTAAATAAGGCATTTATTAGACTGAGTGTCTCTCCATGGGGTGGTCCTATCCAATTTATGCTCAAGAAAGATGGTTCCCTTGGAATATGTATTAACTATTGCCAGTTAAATAAAATGACCACCAAGTATAAGTATCCCCTTATAAGGATAGATGAAGTGTTTTACCCACTTCAGGGTGCCATTGCTTTCACAAATTTAGACCTAAGATTAGATATCACCAATTGAAAGTGAGAGAATTTGACTTCCCAAAGACAAACTTTTTGAACCCGATATGGTCATTTTGAGTTTTGGTAATGTCCTTAGGGTTGGAAAATGCACCTACAGCCTTCATGGACATGATGAACAGAGTATTCAGATAGTTCCTTGATATGTTCTAGTTGTGTTTATCGATGACATTTTGGTATATTCTAGGGAAGAGGTGGAGCATGCCAATCACCTCAGAATTATCCTTCAGACCCTCATATAGGGAGTTGTATGCTAAGTTTTCAAAGTGTGAGTTTTGGCTCAAGTCTATGACTTTCCTAGGTCATCTTGTCTTGGGTGATGGTATTTGAGTGGATACTTAAAAGATTTAGATGGTTAAGAACTAGCCCAGACCAGTATTTTTGACAAATATAAGAAGCTTCTTGCGGTTGGCAAGCTACTACATAGAGTTGCTGAAGGACTTTACTGCATGTCCTTACCATTGACTAGACATTACTTATAATGTGATGGTGGAAATTTCTATTCCCTATCCTCATAGCTTGAGTCCAAAGCCCCACTTCTTTAGATTTAATTGTTTGTTGTTTGTTTATGCTTCCACAAACAAGGATGTGCTTACTTATGCTCTGAGTCATGATTGTACTATATAGACTTTTCTTGTTGTTTCGTGTTCATAGTTTGTACTTCATTTATTAAACAACTTTGTATTTACTCTTTCGTACTATTTAGCAGTTCTTACACTCATGACTCTAGGTTTTGGGATTTGAATCTCAATGTTGTGGTTGTTTGATCTTCGTTTTACTTGCTTTAGTTACGATCCAGTTTTGGGTCGTGACAATTTATGATCCTTGCTATCTACTTTATGTATAGGATTTACACAGTGAGTCCTATGTTGTTTTGTATTCACCCTTTCTTCTACACTTATGTGTAGGTTGCGAGTATGATTTGGCCTGACATTTGTTCCATACTTTGGATCAAGCTTTTGAATCAATTAAAAGGTAGAAACTTGTCTATTTAGTGGACTCTTAAGCCTTCTTTTATCTTTATGTTTGTCTATTTAAGAATTGAGACATTGAGATTTTACTACTCCATCCATCTCATTTTATATAACACCCTTTGACTTTGCATGATATTTAAGAAAAAAAGGAAGACTTTTAAAACTTGAGGTCTAAAAGCATTCTTAGATATTTGTGTGGTTGAGAATCATTTCAATAAGGTAAAATAAGAATTTTAAAAGGTAAATTATTTCCAATTAGAGCAAGATGACATTCTTTTTGGAATGGACCAAAAAGAAAAGGCTGCCACATAAAATGGGATAAAGGGAGCATTTCTTTTCAGTTCTATTAAGTATGGTGGCTTGTACATATGACTTCAGCCTTTAGTTGATTTTAGACTTGTGATTCCCTTATTGTATAGTTTAGCTTTTAGTAGACTATGATTTCCTATTTACTTATTTTGGCTGACTTGTCTTGGTGGGTTAAGGAAAATTTCATCGTACTCAATTTGGGATCATGACATATATATATATATATACACACACACACACACACATACATATAGGTTGCCTGTGAAGTCTTGGGATGTGAGAAAGTAGTTATGATATTGCAATCCTAGCGCATTCCACTAATCCCTGATAATGCCTGAGAACCTTGAAGTGAACTTTGATAGGATCATGCACTTCTCACGCTCGACCAAATTCTTGGTGACCATCAAAGTGTAGAAGTCTTAGATTCTTTGAGGCCACTATGAGACTTTAACATCGTCGAGGGTGAAAGTGTGAAAGTATGTTCGAAGTTGTTTTGGAGATGTGGTCACTGGTTCTGGCGTTCGTTCTGGGATAGGATCCTCTATCATGCCATCCTGATCGTTGTTTACTTCGGAGACTTCAGGTTCTTTGTACTGGTTCATGAAGAGTGGGGGATAGTCCTCCTCATCTGATGTTAGTGATGATTCTACTGTTTCTTCTACATATTCGTTGGAATTGTCAATATATTCTTGGGAATCAATTGATGGGGAATCCTCACGATCCTAGATGTATCCATCTGAGGGATAATTATCCTCAGTTGAGAAATCAAAGGTGATGTTTTCTAGTTGTTCATTACATCATAAATCTTTATAGGATGGAATTTCATATTCTGAGGTAGTTTCATTATTTTAGTCATTGAATCGTATGTGTTAATCAATTACCTTGAGGTAATCATCAGTTGGACTATCCTCTTTTAAGGTGTAAAGCTCCGAAACCTTGTGATCTTATTTGATCGGTACTGGTTCGGGGAAGCCATGATTTTTTAGCCTACCAATCCTCCTCATTGATGAATCGGATCATATCATCCCAATCTTTATCTTCATCTATTTATTCTGGTGAAGATATTTTGTAATTGTCAAAGCTTGAACGTGGAAATACTGGGTCCATCCTGCAGTCATACTAGATGCATCTTGAGGTGGTGTTCTTCTTTTTGTGAGTGTTGCATCTAGTAATCGTCATGGTTCCTGGGTCCATAGTTTTTTTTCTTTTCACCCTTTTTTGTGCTTCTTCGGCTTGCTTTTAGGTTGCCGCTATTGCATCCTTTCTCTCCTATACAAACTTAGCCATGTCAAACTCTGGGTGTTCCTTTTGCTGGGAAGCTTGAGGTGTACCAGAGAAGAACTTATACATGAAGCTTTCCTTCTTTGAGAAGGATTAAGGCTATGAGCATATGTGAAATAAGGTAGGCCTAGTTGGAGATGTTGATGACCTCCTTGGCTCGGGACTATCGTATTTCAGGCTTTGAATATACTCTTAGTCCTTTAATATTCAAAGAAGTTACATAGTGACATTCTGGAGGATATAAATCAAATTGTATAGTTTTCAACCTATGTTCCAGTGCTCGAATAAGTTTGGCATGCTGGATGGATATCTTTACCATCTTATTTTCCATCAAGTCCATCTTTTTTTTAATCTTTCCTTTAGACAGGACAACGTGCTAGATGGAATGACCGATGCTGGGCAACATCTTGTTTTGGACCATTGCTTTCTCTGATTGCCAGTTGAGGGTTACCTCTATGTCACCTCATGGCAGATATTCTCCTATTGGTAAGATAACTTTCTTGTGTGGTATTTTTAAGGCATACTGCAGGTTATCCATTTCAAAAGGATGGTGTGGGAGAAAATCATATGAGGTGCTAGAGCTTGTGGGGGATAGCATGAATATTGGAGGCACACACTCATTTGTGGAGGTAGATCTAGATGGAGATAATGGCTTTTGTAGGTTTCTGGGTTCATATGTAATAGTGAAAGAAGGTTTGTCCCAGGTGTAATCCTTATCCATCAATATCTCATCATCTTGGCACTCTTGGCAGTCACAGGCTATGTCCCATGTTATGTGTCTTGTGAAGGGACAATGAGACCAGTGGACGCATTGACCATCTAGATCAAATTGCTAAATATAATCGTCAAACTGGTATGTATTGAACTCAGATGCAAGCTTTGGATCTGTGAGTTTTGGGTTATCATCGAAGGGTTGGTACATATTTATGGAGAAGGCAGTTTTGTGGAGTTTTTTGAGGTGAGAGTGGTCAAAGCTTATGGTGACTGTTTCATCAGATTTTCTGGTGAAAATTGGCTCAGTGGATAAGAGAGGTTGAGGAGAATTTCTTAACTTTTCATATTTTGTGATCCATGAGGTAGGGAGAATGTTGACGAGCTCCTCCCTGCTGATTTGTCTAGGGATCTGGGTACACTGAGTCATTCCATTGGTGGCGTCTATGTTTAGGAATAGAGCATCTTGGCCACCAGGGAGTGATAGGTCCATGGCATGGATCAAAACACTCCAAGCTAGTTTATAGTGTAAAGTTGCCTGGATACCATGTCTAGCTTGTGGAGCTCCGAGTATTTGGATCTGGATCTTCAACGCCTCTGTGTGGTACAGATCATGCAGGAACAAGTTGAAGTTGGGATAGATCATAACGAACACAGTCCCGACATTGAGGATGATCTCACAGGTTCCCAAATTTGCATGTTGGTACTCATTGTATCGGGTATCTAATAGGGAAAGACGGCCACTATGGGCTGGCCTTTTCTTCCGTGATACGTCAATGCAACTTTGATGGAACCAAAATACATATGGGTGAACCCCAAGCTTTTCCACTAGCATAGAAATTCTTTTGACATCTGCATGAACTGTTCTTCTTAGGTTGAAAGAATAGGGCGTTGGTCAAGTTTTGAGACAGCAACACACTCTTTCACTCCTGTTAGTTTAGGTTGGACCAGGGAGCGTATTTGTAACTAAGTATTACAGTAGAAGTAGATATATGTAGGATATTTTATTTTCTGGGGGTAACACATCTACTTCATAGAGATAGTCATATTTGCAAGAGAGAGTTTTTCTTCGGGTAGGAGTCATCTCTAACTTGGGAAAGGACTTATAAAGACTCAACTCTGAAGATATAGACATAGATTTACATTAACTAGACGAAGACGGTAAAGACTCTAAAATAGACATTTTTTTTGGATTTTTTGGACTATAAAGATACACACATGTATTTGTTCTAAGGATCTACGGACGAACTCGATATTTGTTCTAAAGATCAAAAGAAAAGACTCAAAATTGTTTATGTAAAGACTATACAGAGATTTATGGCTATATATTCGAAATTTTAACACATGAACTAGAATAAAAGAGTATGAAGTGTTTTTTAGGGCTATGGACTCAAAGTAAACACACAGGCTAAAATAAACACATAACGTAAAGTAAATGACTGAATAAGTAAAGTTGGAAATATAACATGAGAGATAGACCTTATGAAGACCTCGTTCCTCCCTCCAGGGTGATGGAGAAGGGGCTAGCTCGGATAGGATACCTCTTAACTTCTACCGATGAGGCCATGCCATAAGGTAGAGTCAATCATGAATCTTACTGAAAACCATGTAGGGTGGTGAGGAGGCAAGCGGGGGTCTAGGCAGACGCTATGAACAGGACAAGCGCGATCAGGGCCCCGGTGGCTCGGACAGGTTACAGGTAGTGTGGGACCATATGTCATGCAAGATCACCCGAGGCACCACTATCACAATGTTTTTAGTGTTCTCATCCATAATAGGTGCCATGGCATCCCAAGTTTGCTGGGTTTCTAAGGAAAATAGCGACCTTACCGACCAAGCAGTAAACACACGATAATTTTTTCCACTCTTCTGGGATTTCCACATAGGATTTGAGTGGATCTCCCTAGCCTATAATGCCCTTTCAACCTACCCCTGCTCAAGTCTCTTTCTTACCGTACCAGTTTACCTATCTTGGTTCTATTTCCAGAGACCATTGTACACAGAACAAGCGGCGTAAGGGCAAACATTAACTATTGTAGTAGTGCCTAGTTGATATTATGTAACCTACTGAGTCATCGCTTTTTCGACGAGCAAAGCTTGCTGGAGTGTCACCTTAGACCTCTCCCTGCTCCTTTCATACTATGGGACAGAACAAACCATCTCTCCCCTCCCCCAGAGAGAAGAACAAGAGAAAGCTTAGCCAACAGTCATATTATTCAGACAGAAAGTGTATTTATAAAAGTGTAGTAACTTTGAGAGAATTTCCTAAGGATATTTCTCTCAGACGCTAGACTCTAGACTAAGGACTTGTCTTAAGATTTCTATGATTTTCTATTGGGTCTAAGATTTTGGATTCTCCTTACTTAAGACTTGGCCTCACTTTTGTAGGAGAAGGTTGGCCTTACAAATTGACTCTGAAAAAAAATTACCACATATGGCACATCATTTTAGGAATGGATGGGCCCTACCTTATTCCAAAAATAGTAAACCTGTCTAAAAATAGTAAGTCTTATCAAGACATACTATCTTTATCTAATTTATTCAAATCGAGCCCCACCTAACATGTGAATGGAGCCTGCTAAAACAAAACACAAAATAAAAGCAATATGTTGATATGTGACAGCATGTACAAGCTGGTGAGTTAGCAAATTGTAAACGGTTGTAAGTAGGTGTGTAAGCTACTTGTAGACATCATGCAAGTAAGTGCGCAAGCTATTTGTAGGCGAGTTTCAAGCAGGTGGATAAGGTGCTGGTGTGGATACTTCGTGACAAGGTTTTGTGGTTGGCTTGTGGAGAAAGTTTGTGGTAGGCTTTGTGGAAAAGGATTGCGGATGACTTGGTGACAAAATTTGGGTAAGCTTGGTGGCAAAGGATTGCGGCTGACTTGGTGACAAAGTTTGGGTAAGCTTGGTTGCGGTTGACTTGGTGACAAAGTTTGGGTAAGCTTGGTTGCGGTTGACTTGGTGACAAAGTTTGGGTATTGGTGGCAAAGGATTGCGGTTGACTTGGTGACAAGTTTGGGTAAGCTTGCTCATGAAGCTGAGGTAATTTTGGTGGGAAATTTAGGTAAGTGGTTACTTTTGGTGGAGGTGGTAATTTTGGAATGGTGAAAGTTGCACATGTCATCGGATAACATCGGACTATGCAGAGGTTGAAGGTTTCATCAGCGGGCGTAAGTATCGTTCTTCCATCTACCAATCGACATCATGTTTCTTCCTGCGCAGTTCTCTGTTCTTAAGGCCTCTTTTGAGCGATTTGGTGAAGTATCTATTCCTGCTCAATGGTCCTGCAACATTGTTATCCCATTCTTGTGGCGAAAGATTCAACTTGATGCTGCCATTTTTTGAGTGACCCGACCTCTAATGATCTCGTATGGAACCTTGTATTCTTGAGCAACTTGTCAAACCTCCTCCCAGTGAGGGTGGTCGTCGGTGTAGTTCCATCATCTCCTTCTTTGGGCCATATCTCTTTTGGGATGCATCTATTCTATTGGAAGATGATTCTTTTTGCTTCATGGTACTCATCTTCCAAAGACAAAATAGAGAGGGGGAGTCTCCAACATAGGGAAATTTCTAGTTAGGTTTGGACATGTCTGTTGAATATCTTCACTGACCTATGCAACATGAAAATCTTGGCCTCATAGGAATCTCTGAAGCAACACACCCACCATCATCTTGGTCGGAACCAAACTAAGAACTTTTGGAAGGGTGGTTTGATTCTGTCGAAATCCTTGAACAGGTTGCACTTAAACTGCATAAGGATGTAGTATTGGTGACATAAGTACCAAAATAGCTATAGGAATTCCTGGGGGAAATCATCTTCCATGAGGATGAATACGTGGTATAATGGGTACTCCGGGTGGACTCCAAAAGTTTTGAGAATTGATCCTCCATATTTTCTAAACACCTCGAGTTCATAGAACATCCTTATTTCCACCATGATTGATGGATCAAAGGGATCCCCGAAGTAGGTCAATAAGTCCGATGGGTGGTTTGCGACTCCATCTAGAGGTGTTGGTGGTCTTCTGATCATTGAGTCGGAAGCGGGGTATTTGGCGTTAATGTTTTCACCGGAAAGGTGGAATAACTTAGAGGCAGTGGTGTATGGCTTGTATTGTTTCCTAAAAGCTATTCCCCTTGTTCTGGTCATAAGGCGATTCTTGATTTATTTGTAGATGTTGAATCCAATAATGAGATCTCTTCTGGTGATTGTTAAACCAAGGAGTTTGGTCCTGAATTGTAAGTCCTGGAAGAATTCAATCACGACCGGATGCCTAGTCATCAACTTCATCATCAGGATCTCTCTTAATGGAGTACTAAAGTTCTGGAAGTGAGAAATCCAGTGATCATCAGGTAGAACTGCTAGGTTGAGGATGGATGATGCGGCCCTTGTATCTATAAGTGCTATTAGGTGCACCAGCTTATCCCATTTAGATGAGAAGATAGCTAGCGGAACGTCCGGGGTGTCAACCTCGTCGTTCTCTCCTGATTTGGATATCAAGTGGATGCTATGGCCAAATTCATTAATGGTGTTGCCATCCTCCTCTGTTGCTTCGTATACTTCTAGATAGAAGAGTGTGTCATCCGTTAGTGCATCCTCCATGGTGAAGATAGACTCCAGCTCATCATTTCTACAGAGATAGATGACTGTGTGGTCTGTTATTTCATCAAACAGTTGGAGAGTCTTGATTGATCTTCTAGAATGTGGTCCATTTTTGGTAAAGTGTCTAGGTTTGTTGCATAGGAGGCACCAGTTTCTTTTGTCATGGTTGCCTGGACTTCTCTTCCTGATGTATCTGGTGCACCAGGTCATCCTCGACCTTCTGTCTAGAGGTTTGGGCAGCTTGAACCTCTTGTACTTCCATCTTTCTCGGCATCTTATGCATGCATAATTGAATTTGTTAACTAAGTCGCTTCTACTGCATGCCCTGTCAAGTACCGGGACAATCTGTTTCAGAACAGATCTCTTTGTGCAAATCTTGTCTACTGTTTGGAAGATCGCCTGCCTGATGTAGCAATGTGTGTGGCAGTTATGGTCTTGAATTTTTCTTCTATGTTCGTCACGCCATGCCATGCTAACATCTTAGGAAGTGATGACATGAATGCATACTTCACACTAGGGTCTACTTCTAGCTGCAAGTAGATTCTTGCCATCTTCTAGAAATGGATATCGACGATATTTCTGTCATAAGACATGCATTTCATCTCGAAGAACTGTCTCCGCATCTTCTCTATTCGTTGACCAGTATATATATATATATATGTATGTATGTATGTATATATATATATGTACGGGGAGATAGAGAGAGAAATAAGAAAAGACCAAAAAAAAGAAATAGAAAAAAAATAAAAATAAATAGAAAAAGAGAAGAAATTGAAAAAGAGATAAGAAAAAAAGATAAAATAAAGAAAGGGAAAATAGAAGTTACGAAAAATAAAAACAAAAAGTGTAAAAAAAATGAAAGAAAAAAAAAATGAGAAAAAGGACCAAAAAAAAAAGAGAAGAGAAAAATAATAATAAAAATAAATAAAGAATGATAATTTTCTTTTTGTTTTTTTTTAAAAAAAAGTTGAGAAGCAATTGAGCATAGAATTGTTTAAAAAATAGTCGCAGAGAGGTAAAAATGTGCTCTCACTCAACTTAAAGTGGAAGGAATGGCATTTCCATAAGACTTCTCTAATGAGGGACAAAAAATCAAGATCTCTACATTTGGAGGAGATCTTGTAAATTTCCTGCTCCTGTGTCAAGTAAAAAGTTACTTCACCTGATGTATCCCTCCGCAAAATAATATTTGCAAAATTGGCATTGGACAATTGGCCAAACTTTCTTTTGGTCTTTAACTTTTGCACAATATTGTTTCATCTTTCAAATCCATACATGTACAAGACACACACACTACAAAAGATCATCCATCCAAAACAAGCTTTAAGGTTTTCCGTAAATGATTATATTACTCGCATATCTTAATCAATGTCAAGAAATACATAGCCAATCTAGTTGTACTTCAATAGTACAATAGGAAAAAAACACTAAAAAGCATCAATAGAAAACTACATGTGCTTGTTGTTTGTCAAACTTTTTCTACATCTTCACTTGGATGTATATGAAAAGAACAAATTGTAACCTATAAGGACACCAAATTACTCATCATGCATGACTTCATGATAATACTAATTGCATAAAACATGAACTCGATACTTCAAATCCATAGTTGTCAAAAATATTTTTCTTTTTCTCAAAATAAAAGAATAAAAATAGGTTTTTTATCATCAAAGAAGTAAATATGAGGAGCCTTGATGTCCTCCGCTGCAATCAGAAGATCAATAACTAGACCTCAAATAACATCACAACTTGAACTAGCACATGATATATTCAGTGGTCCAGACTATTACACTTGATCATTTTCAGATATAACATATGTTCCCTCAAGAGTTATTATTGTATATAAGTGTTGTTGGATGATGTATATAATCATAATATAAGTATCTTAACTTTAAAGCATCCATTATAGGTAAAATTCAGGTACCATATCAGAAGCTGGTGTATTTTCTCTATTCAGTATCGAGTGAAAAACAATACCAACAGCTGACATAATCTTGCCCATCCATGTGCAGCCGTTTGAATCCTCAAAACTCCTGATTATATTCTGAAAATAAGTCAGAATTTCTTCTCTAATATCCTGAAAGGTAAATGAAATGTTTTAAGTGCAATTTTACCATATCCTATTTACAACTTGCCTACTTTTATTGAAAAGTCTTTTACTTAATTAAAAAACATGGAGAACATGCAAGAAGTATTTGAAGTTCAATGATTGTCAAGAGTCTCTTAATAATTCAGGAGTCATACATCTATATAGGAATATGTGACAACTCTATCATGACCATTCACTCACATTAATCATAATTTTAGCTCTTGCTTCAGTTTACCATCTAAAAAATACAAATTACCTATCCACAAAGCAATGTATTTTGCCATTATGAATAAAATGAAGCTAACTTAACTGAAATTGGGAAGGAATTACATGAAAAGGACAATCAGAAAAATATAGAGGCACCAAAACTAAAGTATACCATATAAATAGTAATATTAGCGAAGAAAATATAGGACAAAACAAGAAAAATTTTCAAGTTCAAAAGACTATGAACATGGGAAAAGTAAAAAAGTTCGGCCTGTCCTTGACTGATAATCAAGGTATTCCAATGTGTTGCTTCATCCATTTTTTCTACAAGAATACATGTAATAAAAATGTTATGCTTTCTAATTTATAAATGGATTGTTCTATGAATATCAAATGCACAACATAAATATTGAATTGACAGAAGCATTGAATATGTTATACGTGCTAAGAACATCAATGTCAAAATGCAAACATCTCTAAATTCATTGCTAGCCTCTCTAATAAAAGTACAACATTAGATTGTAAAGAAAAATGGTATGGTAAGTTGAAGTAATTATCCTTATATGTTATGAATCTTGCATAAAGGGGAGGTCATAAGTATCTATACCATAAAACTAATTTTCGAAACTTACCGAATTAGGAATTTTGCTACCTTAGGACCATAATAATTACGATAGTAGTTCAAGAGAGTATATGTTAAATAACATTTGTATATTCAACTTGCTTTTTATTAATTTTTATTTTGTTTTCATCAGGATAAAGGGTGAGAGATTAAGTACAATTCACATACAAAGAAAAAGGATAAAGTTCACAGGTTAAGAAAACGGATTAGATCTCAAGAAATCTCGAAGAAAAAGAAGAGAGAGAATCATTCTCCATTATCCTTTTCTTTCCTCTTTAAAGATTTTGTTAAATCTACAGATTAAGATTTCTGTGAAACAAACCTCAGGCAAAACCATCAAAATCAACAAATATACAACCAAATAATAATTAGATAGTCAGTACTATTAACATGACGTTTCTTCTGTTTAGGTTATTGAGGCCATACAAATCTTGACAACAAATGGGCTGGAAGGACAAGCACCTATGAATAATTTTCACTATTAGTAGTTTCTGCATCATCTTCTATTTTTTACTTGTTTTTTAAGGTTTATTTGATTTGAAGCAATTTACCAAAAATAAAAGAGATATATAGTCTTAGAGGGGTTTGAGAGGGCAATCTAGACTAGATTATACACACTGAAAAGGTAATAAATAAAATTTACTTATTTGAAAACTGTAATTAATTTTTATAACGAAGTACATAATTCTAATAAACTCTAAATTGAAAAATGTTTGACTACTTTTTATAGACATAATCCTACTCATATATACTAACAGCGTACAATTCAAACTTTAGAATCTAATGGATAATGTTTGATCAACTTGGTGGTACCCAAATCAAAAGATTGACTCTCCTTTCCCACAATCTAAAACTACTACTAAGATTAAAAGACAACAAGAAAGATGCATCTAATCAAGGACTATAGTGGCATCTTAATAAGATTTATGCTTCTATTATTCAAACATTCTGATCACGTTTACATTATACACAGTCACGACCTGGTCCCAGTCATGATGACACCTACTAGATTCCATTTACAGGCATGTCAATTACCCAATCCCTATACCAGTCCTAGTTTTCTAGTCCTAACCATAATCAATATGACAAAATACATAATCGAAACCTACCTAGAACTTGAAAGTCAATTATACAGAGCTACAATAGACACAATGATATATCATATACATACATTAATAACTATAATAATATACAAAATCATAGTGCCTCTACAAATACATGACACTACCACAAAAGGCTAATGTTAGGAGACAAAAGACGACCATCGATAGAAAGGATACTGTGAAGAAGCTAGAGCTTTCAGTGCTCACCAAAAGTCTCCTAAGCGCTCTCGAAGTTGCCCAACTCATCTATTACAACCCATATGTGGACATATACCAAGGAAAGATGCAAAAGTAGGGGTGAGTACCAAAAAAGGTACCAAGTAGGTATCATCGGCCGACCAAGTGAAATAGTAAGCATATACATAGCCCAAATATAAAGAGCACTACAACAACATAGCAAAATGAACTCAGTTGAAGGCATAGGAATGTTGGAAACCCTCAAACCACTACTGAGCCAACCAAAGAGATGAATAATGGTAACTAAACCAACCCTAATGATGATCACGATAACTTGAACCAACCTAAGTGATAAACATCGATACCACTAACGAAAACTACGTAGTCTCATACTATAACGACCCCCAACTAAGGTAAAGTGTTGTATACGGGTGCAAGGACATAGTATCTATGCCTGTATGCCAATAGTTCCACCACAAGCCTAGAAGGTGCACCCGCACAATAATTATCTCAATAAAAATTATAAAATCCTCAGAACCATCACAGAATCCTATAGAACCATCATAGAATCCCATATAACCATCACAAAGCCCAGCTCACCACATCATCAATGTAAGGGTCAGTTGTACGTACGTGTAAGGCCCTAGTATTTGCCTAAACGCTCGTTGAGCCACCATAAGCCCAGGAGGTACACCCACACACAATCAAGGTGTGACTAGGTGAGTGGATCCATGGGTAAGTAATCATGAGGCCTTGCCCTAACCATCACAAGTCAATCGGGTCCTCGACCCTGTGCCGGTACATGGCCCCTGATTTATAGTCCTCTGACTTAGCCTCCGGTCGAGAGTCAGCTAGGGCCAGATGTCTTGACACTCAATATAATAGTGGGACATATCCCCTGTGGAAGAAAGAATCCCCCTAATACAATCAGCCAACTGTATAAAGGTGGGATGTATCCTCCGTGGGAGAAAGAATCCCCCTCATATAAATAATAGTGTCATGTCTCAAGATGTCAATCATGATGTCACGACCCAAGACTAGGGCCTAGATGTGACAAGACACATAGGGAACCCAAAGGGACCCTAAGCGAGCCTCTTAACATATCATACATATCCTTGGTCCCAAAAGCAATAAAATAACCATAAAGAATAGTAAATAGGGATAACCGCGTCTATGGGACATCTTTCATATCATAAAATATCAAGAGAGGCTAGAGAAATCAAACTCATGAAATCATTACATAACTTGTCCAACAACACCTCTAAAGATAGAACTTGGGGCCAAGACAAGCAACCGGGCTCACCTTCATAGTCATAAGTAGCCAATATAAAAAGGAGTCAATACAAAGCATAATCAAGAGAAGTACATCCTAAGAGTTGAGGACTCACCAATTTGCTTTGATGAATCATACTAGCCATGTGGAGGAGGAGAATGATCAAGTGGTGCTCCGGTCCCTACATGGTAACATCATGTAGAGATAAAGTATGCATTAGTACGTTTTAATATACTAAGTATTTAGGTTGCATTGTAATAAGAGAAAGGCAACATAATCAAAATGCATATTTAGGCAATAAATAAGCATATAACAATATGACATACATGAATGATGCTTGTAATAAAACATGCACACAGAAAACATATTACATGTGTAGGAAGAGATCATCATTAGTAAACCAAGGCCTACCACCTCCTTGGCGAGACGATTGAGGTATAAACCCGCCAATGAGATTTCACAAGCCTACCACCCCCCGAGCAAGACGGATGAGGTACAAACCCCTCAACATGGTTGCATGGGCCTACTACCTTCCGAGAGAGACAATTGAGGTACAAACCTCCCAACATGGTTGCATACCTCCCGAGAGAGGCAATTGAGGTACAAACCCCCCAACATGGTTTCATGGGCCTACTACCTCCCGAGCAACACAATCGAGGTACATACCCTCCAATATGGTAGTTTGGGCCTACTACCTCCCGAACGAGGAAGTTGATCAACTTTCAACACTATAGATGCCATTCGTGAAAACCAACACATATAAACATCTCTTTCATCATCACTCATATACCATGCATTAGACCTTCAACAACTCAAGAAGCATCAATTGAACATTTTATCAAACACTTGGTAGGTATGCAATGCTAGTGTAAGACCATGCAATTCAAGAGTGAAATCATGCAAGTAATTTCAATGTAAAACCACACACAAACACTTGGAAATACCCCCATGAAATATATGAAAACCCTTCATAAAATCTCAAGATAGATCAATGATTCATAGCTCAAAATATACTTAAATAGTTATACTTTCACAAAATCCCAACATAGTTCATAGTTACATTCATGGTAAGTAAGGAGAATAAGTAAATCAACTTAAAAACTTGAGTTTAAGGTAAATAGGAAGCTTGGGCACCATAGACTAAAGGAACCTATGGTTGAAACCCACATACCTTGTATTTGGAGAATCCTAATGAAGATTGGAAATGGAGACTTGAAGCTTGATTGAAATCCTTAAGAGCCGGATGAGTTTTGGGACTTGCAATTTGGGGTGAAATATTTGTCTAAGTGTTTGAGAGAGTATTGGGAATGTATTGTATGATATAAAGGTAAAATATGGCTAAGTATAGGTATTTTCACGCATGGAAGACATAGGCCCAACACCCAAAAGCCTTAGATCGAACTGGAAAAACTGGTAGCAAAATAACATAGGTCCTGCGTCTAGCCTGCAACACAGACCTAACATATAGGACACTTTTACATAGGTTCGCGACAGCTGCGGGTCGCGGTACCAATGCGAATCGATCGTGGAAATTAAACTTTTGGGAAATTAAAATTTTGATACGGTTGCTCCAAAATTTAGGTTAGGCCCATTTGCCACTTAATTTTTCCCCATGATCAAGAATGTGAAGTCAGATTCGAAATCATGCATGAATTTTGAGATATATGGAAATTATGATTTCGGGCACTTCCGAGGCACATTTTTGAGCACTTTTGTGATCGTTTCAATATCTCCCTCTTGGGAACATTTGTCCTTGTAGGTTAAAGAAATGTAAATAAGAAGAGTAATCATGAAGAAATCATCCCCAAATATGATGCAACAATACACTTAAACATCATTTTCAGAAACCTTAACATAAGTGTTAAATTCACCATGAATTTTGTCAATACAAACATGAATGCATGCAAATGAAATAGAGGCTGAAACATAAGACTTGAAATCACATAGAGGTTGTATAATTAGTACCTTAGGCTTGTGTACAATCGAAAAGATATAGATATAGCTTTTCCATGTCTACTTCAGCCTCCCATGTAGCACTTTTGACTTGTTGATTCCTCCAAAGGACCTTAACGGAAGCAACATCCTTGTTTCTCAATCTCTTCACTTGTCTATCCAACATCTCTACAAGAAGTTCTTCATAAGTCAAGTTATCTTCAACAACACTAACAATATCTAATGGGATAATAGCATTCAAATCACTCACACATTTCCTCAACATGGAAACATGAAAAACCGGATGAACGAAGTCCATTTCATTCGACAACTCCAACTCATAGACCACCTTACAAATCCTCCTCAACACCCTTAAGGACCCATAAATCTTGGACTTAATTTACCGTTCTTACCAAAAATGAACCACACCCTTCATGGGTGACACCTTCAAATAGACCCAACCACCAACTTTATATTCAAGCTACCTTCTCCTCACATCGGCATGGGACTTTCGACGACTTTGGACTGTTTTCAACCTTTTTCTAATCAACCTTACCTTCTCCATAGCCTCCATAACCAATCCGAACCCAACAAAGCTATTTCTCCCACTTCAAACCATCCAACCGATGATCTACAACGTTTACTTAGAGGGCCTCAAAAGGAGCCATACCAATGCTAGAATAGCTATTATTATAAGCAAATCCAATCAATGGTAGATGATCATCTGAACTACCCTTAAACTCCAAAATACAAGCTCCAAGCATATCCTCAAGAGTTTGGATAGTTCTTTCAGCTTGGCCTTCTGTTTGAGGGTGAAATGTCGTACTAAGCTTTACCTTGGTCCCAAGACCTCTTTGGAAGGACCTCCAAAAGTATGAAGTGAATTGAGCACCAACATCCGATATAATAGACAAGGGCACCCCCATGCAATCCCACAAACTCATGAATGTACAAATTTAGCACATTCTTAAGCCCCATAAGTAGTCTTAACTGGTAGGAAATGAGCCAACTTTGTCATCCTATAAACCACAACCCAAATAGAATCAAAATCCTTCCTAGTCTTAGGCAACCCAACCACAAAATCCATATTAATTTCTGCCCACTTCTAAGTAAGAATATCTATGTCTTGGGTTAGGCCACCTGGCTTTGGTGTTCGGCTTTGACTTGTTGACAACTATGACAATCTGATACAAATTGGGCAATGTCTTTCTTCATACCTTTCCACAAAAACACATCCCTCAAATCCCTATACATCTTTGCAGAACTGAGGTAGATAGAATAGGAAGAATTATGAGCCTTATCAAGAATATTCTTTCTCAAATCCCCAACACAAGGCACACATAACCTACCTTGGTACCTAAGGTCACCATCTCCTCCTTTGGAGAAAAGCTCCACCTTGCCCTCACCAAGGCCTTCAATTCTAATAAGGAAGGATCAAGATCTTGCTTTATTTTTATCTCATCAACCAAGGAAGATTTTTAACCATCAACAACCATAATGCCACCATTTTCAACCTCTTCCAACCCAACCCCCAATCTAGCCAAGTGATGGACCTCTCTAGCTGCCTCTCTGCCTCCACTACCAACATGAACAATGCTACCCATAGATATCCTACTCAAAACATCCGCCACAATATTAGCCTTACCGGGAAGATAATGCACACTTATATCATAATCCTTATGAAGCTCTAACCACCTTCGTTGCCTCAAGTTGAGATCTTTTGAGTGAAAACATATTGGAGACTCACATATGGGAGACTCTTGTGATTAGTGAACACATCAACATGCACCCCATATAAATAATGACGCTAAATTTTCAAAGAAAAAACCACGACAACCAATTTAAGATCATAAGTAGGATAATTTTATTCATGCACTTTGAGTTACCTAGAAGGATAGGCTATCAACTTACCATTTTGCATCAAAATACAACCCAAATCAATCCGGAAGGCATCACAATACACAACAAACCCCTTCAACCCTTCCGGTGAAGACAAGTTAGGAGTGGACACAAGCTTATCTTTCAAGGTTTGAAAACTATCACAATCCAAGCCTAGGGCCTAGAAGTGACCGGCGAATGGGGAACTTGAAGGAACCCTAAACAAGCCTAATAGCATATCATCACACATCCTTGGCCACGGAAGCAAGACATAACAACATAAGAAACATAAATAAGGGGAATTAGGACTAAGAGAGGGAAAATCATATTAAATATTTTGCATATCATAAGTAGATCAAAGCTCAAGCATAATACATATTCTTATCCAACAACACCTCTAACATAGAAATTATCGGGGGCCAAGTAAAGCAACCAGAATCACTCTCATAGTCAAGTATACCAAAAAGGAAAGATAGTCTTAATATATAGCAAAAGAACATAGATATCACCCCCGGATATAAGGACTCACCAACTACTTTGATTGGATATCACTAGCTACGTGGAGGAGGATGATGACCAAATGGAGCTCCAATTCCTACATGGTGATATCACGTAGGCAAGAGTATGCGTTAGTATGTTTGAATATACTAATTATACGGGATGCAGTGCAACAAGAGATAAGCTTCACAATTAATATGCATAACAATAGGCAATAGGCATAATATAGCAATATAACATGTATGATCAATGCATAAGTAAAACATGCTTAAGTAACTCATACTCATATAGGATGTCATTAGTGAAGAATAGACCAAGTGAACTTCCCAACTCCAAGGCACACCATTTCTTGAATAGTGATTGAGGCTTGATACCAGCTAAACAAGGCATCCGAGGCTTGACACCCCGTCGTCAAGGTGATTGAGACTTGGGACCCTCTCAACAAGGTGATTGAGGCTTGGTATCCCCTAAACAACGCAAACAAGGATTGGCACCCCCTCTTCAAGGTGTCAGAGACTTAATACCCTCTCAACAAGATGATTGAGACTTGGCACCATCTCAACAAGGTGATTGAGGCTTGGTACGCCCTCAACAAGGTGATTGAGACTTGGCACTCTCTTAACAAGGTGATTAAGACTTGGAACCCTCTCAATAAGGTGATTGAGGCTTGGCACCCACTCAAAAAGGTAATTAACTTGTAACATCATAGATACTTTTCATGAATTAAACACGTATTAACATACTTTTGTCATCACAAGGTTATCATATACCTACATTTCCTCTCATCATTATGCATCATATGCATACCATTGTTTCATCATCATTTCATTATCACATAATCATAATAGCACTATTCAACTCATAAAACATGCATTGGACCTTCAATTCCTCAAGAAACCCTAGCTAAATATTTTATCAAACACTTGATGGGTGTGTAATGGGGGTAAAAGAACATGAAATTTAGAGATGAAATCATGCTAAAAATTCTATAGTAAAACCATTAATCAACACCTTGTAACACCCCCAAGACACTCACATCGAAACCCCTCACTAATCAAACATTAGATCTATGATTTAGAGCACAAAACATGCTCAAACAACCATACTTTCATGAACTCAAATCATTATGCAGTAAATTTCTTAATATACAAATCCCATATATAAAATCAACTTTATATCATGCAATTTAAGTAGAAAGAGGATTGGGCACCATGGGGGAAAGGAAAACCTACATACCTTAGCTTTCGAGAAGTTCTCGATAAAGATTGAAAATGGAGGCTTGAAGCTTGAAGGAAATCCTTAGATCCGGAAGAGATTTGGACACTTGATTTTGGAGTGAACTATTAGTATATGGGTTTGAGTGAGTATTCTATCAATACAATGAAGAACTTAAGGGTTTTGGGACCTTGAATGAGCATAAAAACATCAATCTAGAGCTTAGAAAGGGTGGAAAAGGACCAAAATAACCCTTCCTAAAAAGCTGTCTAATGGTTGTTACGGGCCCTGTTACGACCCGTAGGTAGCAGTAAAACTTGTAGGACCATTCACATGACCCCTAGGATCAATTTTGAAGTCTCTAGAAATTGCTACGAGCCTAACCTACGAGTCTTACCCCGACCTACGACTCATAACAGTGGGCTCGTAGTGCAACTCTGCACTGGCAGTCTTCAGTAAAATGTCCATAATGTTTGACTCTAAACTCTAAATGAGGTGAAAAAAAGTGTGTTGGAAAGCTAACTCAAAGAGCTTTCATTTTAAATTTTGTGGGACATCTTGTTCCAAGTGTACTAAAAGTTATGCTAGTATAAATTTGACCTTGCATGAACCATCACCCAAAACTCAACTTTTAGGGAAGTCTTGAACTCATCTAGGTACTGGGAGATTCCCATGAACCTAATACATCCCCAATCTAACCAAATGAGGCTTGAAAAATGGATAACTAATCATGGAATCATACGGTGTCATAATAACACACGAATTTTGAGATATATGAAAAATATGATTTCGGGTATTTCCAAGGCGTGTTTTTAGGAACTTTTTGGGGTCGTTTTAGAAATTCCTTTCACACTCATTGGCCCATACAAATTTAGACTTATTTTGAGTCAACTTAGTCATGGAAGAAGCAATAGAAAAGAGCCCACTCACAAACCTCCAGTAGTAACTCGCTAAGCCTAAGAAGCTTCTAATGTTTAATGGGGTCAATGGTCTAGGCCAACTTCTAATCACATCCATCTTCTTAGGATCCATGTAAATACCATGCTCGGACACCACATGACCTAGAAAGGCAAACTCTTTCAACCAAAATTCACACTTTTCATACATAGCGTACAACTTCTCTTCCCTCAATCTTTGTAGCACTACCCTCAAATGAGCCACATGCTCCTCCTGACTATCAGAATAGATCAAAATATCACCAAAGAGAACCACCACAAACAAGTCAAGGTAGGGTTTAAAGACCCTATTCATAATATCCATTAAGATAGCTTGTGCATTGGTCAACCTAAAAGACATAACCACAAATTCATAATGCCCATACCTAGTCTAGAAAGCCATCTTAAACTCCTCCCATAGAATCGCATTGTTGTTCCCCTTCTCCTCCTTCCATTGAGTATACCATATTTGGGTCCCCTCTTAACTTGGTAAGATGCTAACTCTGCCTTCTCTTCTGACCTCACACTCATAATAGCCAACGCTTTATAAACCTCATCAGTAAACTCTTGAGGGTCCTTATCCACTTTAGATCCATTGAACTCTAGTGGGTTCATCCTCATAAAGTCCTTCACCCGAGATGCCGGAGTAGAAGCATGAGGTGCTTGGGCCCCTTATTAGCTTGGTTAGCCACAAGTTGAGTTAGCAAAGTGAGAGCATCCTGGAGCTTACCTTGAGCCAGTTGTTCCTCAGGTGTGCAGGTTGTTCTTCCTCTTTTCTTAGGCATGATCTAACATAGCAAGGAACAATCGTTAGAGGGGAAAAACATTACCTTAACTTCTATAATACAACATAGAGTATGAAGAAGGGAAACATATCCTAAAATATCCCATAGCCTCTTACTCATAGTTGTGGTGCATAACACAACCATGAATAAGACTCTAATTAATGCGATGTGTTGGATGTCGAGGACCATTAACAACCTAGTGCTCTAATACAAAGTTTTTCATGACCCAAGCTTATGGCCTAGACGTGACACGACATATGGGGAACCCGAAAGGAACCCAAGCAAGTCTCTTAACATATCATTACACATCCTTTGATGTGAAAGTAATAAAATAATGATAAAAAATATTAAATAGGGATAACCACGACTATGAGACATCTTTCATATCATAAAACATCAAGAGATCCAAGAGAAATCAAACTCATGGAATTATTACATAACTTGTCCAACAACACCTGCAAAGATAGAACTTAGCGGGGGCCAAGACAAGCAACCGGGCTTACCCTTATAGTCATAAATAGCCAACATAAAAAGGAGTAAATACAAGGAATAAGCAAGAGAAGTATGTCCATGGAGTTGAGAACTCACCAACTTGTTTTGAGGAAAATCGTACTAGCCACTTGGAGGAGGAGGATAATCAAGTGGTGCTCCGATCCCTACATAGTAACATAATGTAGGCATAGAGTTGCGTTAGTACATTTAAATGTACTAAGTATGTAGGATGCAATGCAACAAGAGATAGGCAACATAATCAAAATGCATATTTAGGCAGTAAATGAACATATAACAATATGACATCATGAATGATGCTTGTAGTAAAATATACTTACATAAAACATATTACATGTGTAGGAAGAGACCATGATTAGTAACCAAGGCCTACCATCTCTTTAACGAGGTGATTGAGGTACAAACCCCCAAATGTGGTTGCACGGGCCTACCACTCCCGAGCGATGTAGATGAGGTACAAACCCCTCAACATGATTGCACATGCCTACCAACTATCGAGCAAGGTAATTGTGGTACAAACCACCAAACATGGTTGCACGGGCCTACTTCCTCCCAAGTGAGGCAATCGAGGAACAAACCCCTCCAACATGGTTGCACAGGCCTACTATCTCTTGAGTGAGGAAATTAAGGTACATACCCCATAACATGGTAGTTCAGGCCTACTACCCCCCGAACGAGGAAATTGATTAACTTCCAACGCTATAGATTCCATTCATGAAAATCAACACATATATACATCTCTTTCATTATCACAAAGTCACTTAACTTATATACCATGTATTAGGCCTTCAACAACTCTAGAAGCATTAACCGGACATTTTATCAAACACTTGATGGGTGTGCAATGCTAGTGTATAATCATGTAATTCATGAGTAAAATCATGCAAGTAACTTCAACATAAAACCACCCACCAACATTTGGTAATACTCTCATAAAATATACATCAAAACCCTTCTTCAACAGTCACACTTTTACAAAACCCCAACATAGTTTATAGTCAAATTCATAGTATGTAAGACCCATATGTAATCAACTTAGCAACATGACTTTTAGGTAAAAAGGAATCTTGGGCACCATGGGTGAAAGGACCCAATGGTTGAGACCCACATACCTTGACTTTGGAGAATCCTCGATGAAGATTGGAAATGGAGACTTGAAGCTTGAGTGAAATCCTTAAGAGCTGGATGAGTTGTCGAACTTAAAATTTGGGGTGAAATATTTTCCTAAGTGTTTAAGAGAATATTGGGGAATGTCTTAGATGATATGAAGGTAAAATATGGCTAAGTAAAGGTATTTTCACTCATGGGAAGACTTAGGATTAAGACCCATAGGCCTTGGATCGAACTAGAAAAACTGGCAGCAAAATAACATAGGTCCATGTCTGGTCTACGATACAGACCCAATGCAGAGGACACTTTTCAATAGGTGTGGCGGCATGTGCACGTCGTGGTGCCAACGTTGATTGATTCTAGAAATCAAATTTTTGTAAAATCATAATTTTGATACGGTTGCTCTAAAATCGGAGTTAGACTTATTTCCCACTCAATTTTTCCCTCGATAAAGAATACGAAGTCAGATTTTTAATATTGCACGCGCATTTTGAAATATATGAAAATTGTGATTTCAAGCTCTTTCGAGGCACATTTTTGGATAGTTTTTGGGGTTGTTTCACACAGGTCCTAACCCCACAGAATATCAAGCATAGGGTCCAGCTACACAAAATATCAATCAGGGTCCTCGAACCAAATTTCAAATGATGCTCCGTCCGTAGAATTGGTATTCATCGCCCGACGCTCAAACGCAACTACCGAAACTTGATAGTGTATGTAACCCGTGAACTCGGATACTCGGGTGTGGTCACCGATGTTTGAACAACAACAGGGAACATCATCTGGTTATTGAGGTATCAATGAATCACTCACTTAACTAATCTATCCAGATCTAGAACTCCAACGTCATATCATGCCTAGAGTGAACGTAGGCAACGATAATCTCATCGTTCCTAGATGGATGTAGGTGATGACACTCTTAACCTAGGTATCCCACGGTCTCACTCCAACCCACATCATCGAAATCACTACCTATCATAGATACAATAGATACCCCAACATCAGATGAAAGTAACCAATGTAGAATTGTCAGCAATACATCAAAGTATATATGGCACAGATCACTGTAGAATTATGCCTCACTAATGCCAAGTATACCACAACCTCATCAATCACAAACAACCATAGCAAACATAGACCATTATGGGAAATCATAAATATCTAGGATACCGAAACCCAGCTTCATCATACGCAGTAGCAATAGTCCATCCACATTCATACAAGTATGTGTCAAGTCAGAACACATGCTTGTCTCAGGGAACTAGCCCATATTCGGTCCTTCCTAGGTTTTTATCTGTGTAAACCAACTCATAGAGAAGTGTTTCTATAACCTAAGCTAAGGCCTAAGAGGCTAGATAAATGGAAGGATGTCACCTACCCAAAATCATATCAAAGCCCAGCTACTATCAAGGATTTCACCCAAGGCAACCATGTGCCTAGCCACTGATAATGTGCCCTTCTTTAAACAATATGCTAGTTCTCAATTTACATACCTATCACATGTTCACAGCTCCAGTCAATACCTTTCAGGCCCTTTTATAGTCATATAATGTAAGAACTCAAGTAATATAGTAACTACAGCTAACACAACCCTCAGTAGAACAACTACTATTCCAAAACATTAT